>ML791434.1:171198-189126 GCA_009831015.1 Picea engelmannii
TCCGATATGGAGACTAAAGAGAGCACTTAAATTGATGGTGGATCCAACGACGTTTGGATCTACGGTTAGCAGGAGATCCCAGATCCCCTCGACCATTCTACCTTTATCGTTGGGGGGGGGGGTCTGATATGGGTGGTTTTCTCGGCGGGCCCCATCCTAACGTGTCACAAGCATATGGTTTCAGACCCCCTCACTCTAAACCATTTACCACATGACCCCCCTACGACACACTACCATACCAGTATTACTTTTCGTCTCCTGATGTCACATCCCACTACCCCTCCTTACAAGTCTCGTCTCATAACTCTGTCAACTTGTCTCCTCCGTTCACCCGTTATAGGTCATGTCCCACTTGTTTATCTTGCAATTACCCTCCTCCACGTCATCCTGGTACACCCATCACCCGTCCTCCACCTACCACCTCACGCCTCAAGTGATCCGTTGGCCATTTATTACAGGCTAACATACCCGTTAGTTTGTTGAATTGTCCCCCGTGCCCAACAAATACCCGTTTACTCAATTTTAACCCCATTTCCTCCATTCGCGCACTGCTCACACTCTCTGCGCACCAGAAAGATCTTTTTCCTCGCCTTTTCAACCAGTAACCCAACCATAGCCACTGCCTAATAACGCTTTTTGTTTCAGTTTGCAGGTACCTGTTGAATCAATGGCACTGAAATCTAAAAGATCAGAAGTCAAGGAAAATCCATTTCTTCCACCTCTTGTCGATCTCGACCGGATCCCGCTAGCTGACAAAGATTACCTGATCTCAGAGACTAGATGAAAATTCGGTTTCGCCGAATTGCAGTCATGGTTTAAAGAGACATTCGTGGATCAAAACGATGAGATTGGGCTCTAAGAGTCCAATCTCCCTCTGTATCTCTTTCCCCAAATCCACCATTTTCCCGAATTCTCCCTAATATGGTAGGCTCATTACCTCCCTGATCAGAGAACCATAGTTTCATCGTTTGGAGAAACTCTGTTCTCTGTCACACCCGAGGCCATTGATGAAAGGAACTCTGCAGCTAGATATGTCCCATGCCACCATCCTGGTATTCAGACAACAAAGGATACTGTACAGAGAAACCCTGATGAAGTATATGGTTAGCAATCAGGAAAAGCCACACAACTACCCACTATACTCTGCACACTTTGATCTGGATTCTTTCATTCTATACAATTATGGTGATTTGGAAGAACAAATCGCTTAGCTAGAAGATGATACACATGATTCGAAAGAGAATAAAGCAATCACTGAGGCAAGAAAGGTTGAAACTGTGGAAAGTGAGGAACTGCCAGCAGATTTTTGGAGCATGGATTTCGATGGTGTAATGAGAAAAGAGGGAGCTAGAGATGGAGTTTGGTTACATAATCACAGATCAAGGTATTCAGAGAGCCATTCCTACAAACTAAATTTCCAATGCACTAACAACATAGATGAGTACGAAGCTTTGATGCTTGGCCTGAAACTATTGAAGAAAGTTGGTGCTAAATAGATAATGGTAAGGGGTGATTCTGAATAGATTATCAAGAAAATCAAAGGTGAGTACGCAACTAAACATCCCAGACTTATAGCCTATATGAATGCTATTTTGGATGCCCTTAATTGCTTTACTGAAATCGACTTGTAGGTAATGCCTAGAGGACAAAACATACTTGCAGACGGGTTGGCTACATTAGCAACTACCTGTAAAATTCCTTTCCATCCCACTCGCAAGTACACAGTGGAGGTGAAGTGCAGAACAAACATTCCTGACAACATCAGATACTAACAGGTATTTGTAAATGATGATTAAATTGAAGACTTCCTACAGTGTAAGAATGATTTCGAATGTACAAACATAGATTTAGAAAATGATGATGAGATTGTAAATAAATATGTTTTTGAAAGTGGTAGTGTAAATAACGTATATTTCGAAGGTTTGAATGAAAATAAAGTAGATGCAGATGAATTGAATGAAAATGAGATAGATTCTGATATTCTACAGTTGAAAAATAATGTGTTACCTAGAGGTTTAGTTCCGCTAGAAGACTTGTTCGATTTTAACGATGTAGCCAAAAAACCGAAAATTGAAGCTAGTGGTAAAGAGGTAGAAGAGTGCAACATAGGAACAAAAGAAAAATCCAAGATGATAAAACTTTCTAAATCTCTGCCCCCTGAGCAAAAATGCAAATACATTGAACTTTTTAAGGAATATGTAGATGTTTTTGCCTAGGGTTATGAGGACTTAAAATCCTATGACACAAGTATCATACAACATCAGATTCCCGTAAAAGAAGAACACAAGCCTTTCAGGAAGAAACTTAGGAGAATCAATCCCAATTTGCTTCCCCTGATAGAGAAGGAAATAAAAAAGATGTATGATGCAAAAATTATAGTCCCCTTGAGATTTTCCAAATGGGTTTCTAACCGAGTCCCTACCAGGAAGAAAACTGGTGAGATTAGACTTTGCATAGATTTCAGAAATCTGAACAAAGTCTCCCTCAAAGGTAATTACCCATTGCCCAAAATGGACCACATTTTGCAAAAGGTAGTTGGGGCCAGCAGGATCTCCTTACTAGATGGTTTCTCAGGCTACAACCAAGTCCTTGTCCACCCAAAAGATCAAGAGAAGACAACATTTACCACACCCTGGGGAACCGTCATGTATGTGAAGATGCCCTTTGGCTTGATTAATGCTGGTGCGACTTTTCAAAGGGCAATGAATATTGATTTTGTGGACGAACTAGGAAGATTTACAGTCATATATCTGGATGATGTGACTGTATACTCCTAATCTGATGAATAACACTTGCAGCATCTCATACACATGTTTGAGAAGTGCAGAAAATTTGGGATTTCGTTGAACCCAAAGAAGTCTTTGTTTGGTTTAGAGGAATGAAATATGTTGGGACACATAATATCTAAATATGGAATTAAAATAGATCCCAGTAGGATAGAATCCATCCAGAAGGTGGAACACCCTAGAAACATCAAAGAGCTACAAACATTCATCGACAAAATAAATTTCCTTAGAAGGTTCATACCCAACTTGGCTGAAATTCTTAGGAACATCACTAATATGTTGAAAAAAGACACAAAACTCAAATGGAACACTGAATCTAAACAATTATTTGAGCAGGTGAAACATGCACTCACCCAAGCCCTAATTCTGATCAACCCAGACTACACAAAATACTTTTCTCTTTTCTCTTTGCATCTAAACACACCATAGCAACAATATTGTTGCAGAAAAATAGTGAAGGGTACGAACAACCCATAACATTTTTCAGAAAATCTTTGAGAGACGTTGCGTTGAACTACAACATAATGGAGAAACAAGCTTTTTCCTGGTAAAGGCCATAACAGATTTTAGAGTCTATATTCTCCATTCTCACACAATTTCATATGTTCCAAACGCAGTGGTAAAGGATATCCTAACTCAGGATAATCCAGATGGTAGGAGATGAAAATGGATTGCAATTATTCTGGAATATGACATTGAAAGAAAACCTACTAAACTGATCAAAGGACAGGGTTTGGCCAAACTAATGGTTGGATCTAATTTTCATTCTCTAGATATTAATTTTTTGGCTGCAGTTGATGAACAGGAAGAGCAAGCGACTCTAAATGTTAAGGAGGTATTCTTAAACTCTCCTTGGTACGCAAACCTCATTTTTGTACTTCACAACTTACAAGCTCCTCCTAGTTTAAATAAGACCAAAGCCAGATTTATCAAACTGAAAGCATTGAAATTTTCTATTCTAGAAGGTAATCTTTCTTGGAAAGATCCTGGTGGTATTTTTCTTAATTGCCTATTGAAAGATGAAGCTGACAAAGTTCTTCAGGATTTCCATGCAGGATACTATGGTGGACATCTGAGTTGGAGGACAATAGCCAACAAGATTTTAAGAGTTGGTTTCTACTGGCCTACATTGTTCGCTGATGTTCATAAAAAATATACTTCTTGTCATAAATGCCAGATCTTCGAAGGTAAAAGGAAGTTGCTGCCTCTCCCCATGAAACCCATCTCAGTTTAAGCCCCTCTCCAACAATGGGGTTTGGACTTTATTGGAGAAATACATCCATCCTCCTCAGGCCAACACAAGTGGATCCTCACGGCCACAGACTACTTCACCAAGTGGATCGAGGCTATGCCATGCAGGCAAGCTACTGACTCTGTTATCATTAAATTTTTAGAAACTAATATCTTGTCTCGTTTTGGATGCCCAAGAAAAATTATAGCTGACAATGAAGTGACCTTCAGATCCAAAACACTCATAGATTTTTGCAGCCAATACCACATTACTTTTGGACACTCCACATCTTATTACCCTCAAGGAAATGGGCTAGTTGAGTCCTCCAACAAGACTCTGGTGAATATCATTAAGAAGAGTCTGCAAGAAAACAAGAAGTCCTGGCACAATAAGCTGGTTTTTTCACTCTGGGCTGACAGAATAAGCACCAAAAGATCAACTGGCATGTCACCATACTAATTGGTGTATGGCACTGAAGCAATTTTTCCCATCTCCTTAGGGGTCCCTTTCATGAAATTATTGAAGGAAGCGCAATAAGAGCCAAATGATGTCCAGAGGAGGATAAATCAAATGATCCACTTAACGCAATCCAGAGAGGAAGTCTACAACAAGACTCAGGTTATCCAAGAAGGTATAAAACATATTTATGACAAGAGGACTAAAGAAGATGATTTTGAGCTGGGCAACTTGGTTCTGAAATGGGATTCTAGAAATGAGGATAGGGATAAGCATGTAAAATTTGATGGCTTATGGAAAGGACCTTACACCATTTAGGCATTCAGAGGAAATAACAAATTTTTTCTCAAAAAAAGTGATGGAACGAACCTGCTAGGAGGACCTATGAACGATAGGATGCTGAAGCATTATTTTCCACCCCAATAAATATATCGCAAATATTTTTCCACTGTACATACCATTTTTATTTTTACATTCAGGTTGTGTGTGGGTGATATCGATCAGATGGTTGAAGCTCGCAGAGAAGGCCCTAAGCCACTAACCAATGCCACCATGTTCCCAAAATAAAAACAAAACAAATAGCAACAATAAAGAAATGGAGGAAATCTTTACAGACATCAGAAAACAGGTTCTTGGCACTTCACAAGGAGAGTAACATCCCTAGGTGGAGCCATTGTTATAACCCTATAATTTATAGGATCATCTGGTGATTGGAAAAATTTTCACTATTGATGTATGTTGTCTTGCAAATAATATTTCATTCCTGCAAATTATTTTCAAAAAGAAAAGAAAGAAAAAAAGAAAGAAAAAGAAAGAAAAAAGAAATAAAAAAGAAAAGAAAAGAAAAGAATAAAAGAAAGAAAAAGAAAAGAAAAGAATAAAAGAGGGTACAAAAGAAATGGATAAAATCCCCATGCAATAATAATGACTTGATCCATACAGTTTAAACATGGCCAATTCCTTTTGAATTTATGTTGATAGGTTTAGTGAATAAGCCTGGTTAAACTGTTTAATCTTAACTAGGTAGTTAGGTTAGCTAGTGAATAAATTTGATCAAACTGTCTAATCTTGATCAAATAACCCCAGGGTAGAGTAATTCCTTAGCCCAACAGTCTAATCTGGGATAAATGTGTAGGTAGGTAGGTTAGGACATAGGCCAACTAGTTTTTCCTTCAATAAATATGCTTGATCTTCAATGAAAATCCATGATTTTGATGTTTAAGGTGTGTTTCCTAACCACTTGGTGACAAAAAAGCAAAGGGAAGCAGTGAAAAACGCAAAAAAGAGAAATATCCTAAGTGTACACTGTACATGTTTGGTTTGCTTTCAGAGAATAAAGAGCGTGCTAAGATCAATGACTGATCTAGCGGTGCGTAGATCAATGGTGGACAACAAATTCCAAACCCCCTTGATTGTTCTACCTTTAAAGGTTGGGGGGGGGGGTCCGCTATGGAGAATAAAGAGCACGCTGAGATCAATGACTGATCTAGCGACACGTAGATCAACGATGGACAAAACATTCTGGACCCCCCTGACCATTCTACCTTTAACATTGGGGGGGGGATCCGATATGGAGACTAAAGAGAGCACTTAAATCGACGGTGGATCTAATGGCGTTTGGATCTATGGTTAGCAGGAGATCCCAGACCCCCTCGACTATTCTACCTTTATCGTTGGGGGGGGGGTCTGATATGGGCAGTTTTCCCGGTGGGCCCCATCCTAATGTGTCACAAGCATATGGTGTTAGACCCCTTCACTCTAAACCATTTACCACCTGACCCCCCTCTGACACAATGCCATACCGGTATTACTTTACCATCACCGTTTCCTGACGTCACATCCCACTACCCCTCCTTACAAGTCTCATCTCATAACTTCGTCAGCTTGCCTCCTCCATTCACCCTTTACAGGTCACACCCCACTTGCTTATCTTCCAATTACCCCCCTCCACGTCATCCTGGTACACCTGTCACCCATCCTCCACCTGCCACCTCACGCCTTAAGTGTTCTGTTGGCCATTTATTACAGGATAACATACCCGTTAATCTGTTGACCTATCCCCCGTGCCCAACGGATACCCATTTACTCAATTTTAACCCTATTTCCGCCATTCGCACACTGCTCACACTCTCTGTGCACCAGAAATATCTTTTTCCTCGCCTTTTCAACCAGTAACCCAGCCATAGCCACTCCCTACTAACGCTTTTTGTTTCAGTTTGTAGGTACCTGTTCAATTGATGGCATCCAAATCTAAAAGATCAGAAGTTGAGGAAAATCCATTTCTTCCACCTCCTTTCGATCTCGACCAGATCTCGCTAGCTGACAAAGATTACCTGATCTTAGAGACCAGGTGCGAATTCGATTTCGCCGAATTGCAGTCATGGTTTAAAGAGACATTCATGGATCAACACGATGATATTGGGCTCTAGGAGTCCAATCTCCCTCTGTATCTCTTTCCCCAAATCCACCATTTTCCCGAATTTGCCTTAAAATGCGAGGCTCATTACCTCCCCGATTAGAGAACCATAGTTTCATCGTCCATAGAAACTTTGTTCTTTGTCACACCCGAGGCCATTGATCAAATGATGCATATATCTAGAGCCGAATCCCACTCTCCCCTCACCATTGATGTTCTAACAGAGATGTACCAAAATCTGTCTTTTCCCCAGAGGGCGCAGATTTTTGATCTTTTCCTCCCACAAGATGCCCAACTCCCCAAGAAAAATCCCCCTTACCACTCCTCCATGTTTTCAAAAAAGGGAAACCAAATTATTTCATCGCTATGTTGTCTTCTCGATTATTTCTCATACGAATGGGTGGATGAACCTATTTTGGGTTTTCTATCCATTTTCTCTGCTGAAGAAAAAGCCACCATCCAGTTCGACTACAACACTTTCCTAGCCGAGTACATACATGAACAACTCTTTAAATTCGCCACCGAGGGCATGTTCCGGTATTATTCAATACTGGCCTACATGTTCACCTTCTTTCAAGTAGATAAGCTCTCTTTCCCAATGCAGAAAATGGACCAGGATGGCAAACCACAGGCTGTAACCTCTTGGACCTCGCTGCTCAGAAGAAACTCCACAGAGTTCAATTTCAAACAGTTTATTGAGCAGTTTTACCATCCACTGGTGAGCATTCTTAGTGGTAGACCAGATCCAAGGATAAATGAAGAGATCCATAGAATCTTACACCTCTCGGACCTCGCCAAATCTGGGGATTGGTACCTGTATCAAAATCACATAGAAATCAGAGTATATGGGTGCGAGTTAGCTCCATACAAACTGCCTAAGTACTTGCCTGTTAGGATATTTTCCCTGGAATATATTAGACAAATGATCAATTCAGATGATATACATTTTGTATCTTTGAAGAAGAAACAACAACTAAGAATCAAAGGGAAGATATGACCCTTTATCTGCAACAGTCGAGCTGCTGGGGAAGAGTCAGACAAATTATTAAAGGAATTGAAATTTAGTACCAGTTTCACTTGGAGCTATGATCCATGTGGGATCATTGCAGATATGAGAGTGAAGAAGAAAAGTTCCCCATATGCTGATACGCTCAAACTAGAAATTGAGAAATTTGTGAACTAGACAGAGTGGGAGGTGAACACTCTAGAAGACACTGAACAATAGTCTCATCTAACCATGATTTCACAAATAGTCACTCCACAAGTATCGAAGGAGAAAAGACCCAGGAAGGACGTCTCTCCTTCAGTCACTAAAGTATCAACAACGGATTTACAGGTGTACAAGAAAAGGCTTAAAGCTGCTCACACTACTCACAGGGTTGGAGAGGAAGAGACCCACTCTACCACTGTAGCTGAAGGGGAGAATTCATCACCTTTCTCAAGAAATCATCAGATGATGTCTACTTCTTCCTCAAAGAAGCAGACCGATACCACTGTGATCACCCAACCTCCATTGGGATCTGTAAAACTGAGCATTTTTGAAAAATATGATTTGATTAAGAAGAAAAACTAGATGCTGACCAACAAAACCTATGCTTAGTTCTGGAAGCAAACGTCCACAACACATCACATATTGTTATCATCTTTTTATAAAGATAAGGGGATAATGCACATGGCATTTTTGCAGGCACAAGTGCCCCATCCAAAAGAAATCACTGATTATAAGAGGGCTGCAATGGATTTTAACACCAGAGATGTACATCCAGCTGATCACATGGATCTACACAGGAAGACTGGAGAGATGATTTTCTCAACATTAGCCAATGCTTCCACCTCTGCTGCCAAATTACAGGTTTCTCTGAACAATGTTCAAACCCAATTAAAGCTGGATAAAATATCATCCTTTGCAAAAGATAACATGATTTAGTCCTTAGAAGAATTGGTGCTCAAAATTGGGTATGACCCCTCAAATGTGTAAGAAGTTGAGCAGTTGATCAAGAAAAAGAATGCTGACATAACATATTTGAGGAAGCAATTGAAATTTCCAGCTAAAGAAGACTCACAGACCAAAGAGATAATTGAGACAGAAGGGGAGAAGGAGGAATTGCTAAACCTTATAATGGAACAAAATGCATAAATAAAAGAGATGGAAGCAGAGCTGGAGCGGTTAGTAAAGGATAAGGAACAAACAATACCTATGGAAGTCATCCCACTGAGTGCAGTTCCTCTCACAGGAGTTAGCACATCAACTGTATCAACAACCACTACATCAGAACTTCCATCATCCACCCCACTGACAGCTCTGGAAAAATCTATAGAGCTAGCAAAATCAATGGAGGAGATGACTCTACAAGGAACAGAGATCAATAGACTGAAAAATGAGGTTGAGAATATCTAGGAGCTTAAGTCTTCCTACCAGACAAACTACAACATTGAGAGGCAAACATCAGAAAATCTCAAGCAGGAAATACAACATCTTCAAAAGAAAACAGTGGTGGGCAAAACACTAGCTGAGGCCAAACAGAACATTTGGATGGACATCTCCAAGTCCATAAATGAAATTTGGCCCATGGTTCAAATTATGTTTGAACAATAGGAATTAGTGTTGAGGAGAAGGCAGGCCATTGGCAAGATAAAGGGAGAGATGGGGGAAATGCCCACATAAGAAAATGAAATCATTAGATTTCTGAATTCGAATACTAGGCAAGAGATGGAATACCTGAAGATTGAAGATAGGACAGAAACCATCCTCGAAGTCAAGAGGGTTCTGAATAAAAGAGGATTAATCTTGCAGCTGGAGGAGAAAGTCCAAAACATGGATGTTGGAGTTCAGAGGTTCTTCAACAAGATTGATGCCTTGCAAAAGAAAGGTCTTCCTAGTTTATTGGTATTGAATGACAAGCTGATGACCCTCTCTGACTACAAGCAGAATATTTCCACGGTGGCCAAGGATAGTTCCAAGTTTTCAGGAATATAGGGCAGCATAACATGCAAAGAATATCTAGAGACTTTGCAGCTGGACCTCAACATCCAGCACAAGATCAAATATATTTTCATCACTAGGCTGACATTTGCTAAATATACAGAAATGGATGAAATCTACCGAAGACTGCTCAAAGTCACCATTCCCAATCAACAAAGATGGGAGGAGCTGTGCACTTTGATCGAATGAGGGATGAGGTGTACAATCCAACTCAACATGTAGAGTAATCAAAGTCATGTGAAGGACTCACCAACGACCTTCCCCAAAATCAGCATGAAAGATTCGACAGAGCATCATCAGTTCCTACATTTTTGTATCTTGTTATCTAGTTAGTTAGATCTAGAATCTACCATGTCCTGATCATTAATGACAGGGTCGTTTGTAATTTTGATTATAAATACTTCGAACTTGGAAGTTTTGAGGGTTGATCTTTATGCCCAAGCAAGCTGTAAGCACTGCAATTTTTATCAGAGATCTACCAGTAATAAAAGCGATGTTTCACATGATTCTCACATGTTAGATGTTGGTGAAGTTTTCTCCTCTTTGTTGAATGTTTATCTCTCTCAGTACTCATTTTGTTTTTCTAAATCTGATCATTTGAAAGTAGCGAAAGTTGCATAATTTATCCTCGTATACTATGTTTCCAACTTTAAATGATCTAAATGTTTTCTTCTGATGTTATAATTAATAAATTATTAAATGATTCTTAGTTATAATTGATTATCTCATCTTCTTTGCTTTCCATCATTTTTATTCTAAAGAATCCAATAGTTGCATTATCTCGCCCTGTGAGAATACCTTTTAAAATATGTTAGTCAGTCTCAAATTTTATAAAAGTAGACCCCATAGCCCAATGGAGGCGTAAAATTTTTTTAGCCATTTTATAAAAACAAACAACTCGGTCCTATTTATTTTAACTAGCCTAATATCTGAATTTTGAAACAAAGTTAAATCTTATAGAGAGATCCATCTCTGAAAATGGCAGGGCTAGATCCCAGTTTCGAAGTGGTTGGATAAAGTTACCTCTGGTAAATTTCTTCTACCTTTCAACAACCTCTGGGAATTTACAGAGTGATAACATAATTGGCGACCATACTGGGGAACTGAACAAACTTTATATATCCTACGATTTCTTTTCCCTAGACAAAGAAAACTTTATTTCTGAACGAATTATAAAATCTAAACTTATATAGAGATAATGTTCATAGGTTGTTAAAGTTTGTATATATTAGTTAAAAGTTTCTAAAACTAAAAATAAAAATAAAAAATTCTGGCTCCTAAAAGAGTTTTCACTAGATCTCATCCAGACCCTGAACTTGTAATTGCAATAGACAATCCCGAAAAATTACTCAGAAAGAAAAATGCTGCAGAGGGTTCCGCGAGTCATAGTCCACTTCATAGGTCCCATTCTCTCCCAGAGAAGTTGGTTGCCCTTCATGATCTCGAGTTTGACATATATTTTGAACAAAGCCTTTTTAGAACAAAATCTGACAGCTTTGTAAGTGAAACAGTTTTAGATCAAACCATCCTTCAACCCAGGACCCTTGAAATAATTTCTCCCAAAGCCGACGTTGATCAACGATTCCCCCAGGAATTTGACAAGCTAGAAGATCTAGTTGCGAATCTTGATCAAGCCTTAGACAAAGCTCACTTTCAGTAGTCGGTCGAACTTTCTGCCTTGACTATTGTTGCAACTTCTGTTAAATCTAAACCAGTTCATTCATCTCCTCCCAACCCTTCATCTTCCATAGCTTTTGTCACCTCCCCTCCAATCACACAGGTTGTTGTTTAGCCTCCTCCACCAATCATGGAAGCAAGGTATGATCCATTGGTTTTGGATGCTCCTCTACATGCCATGCCTCAACATGATCAAACCAGACTCCCTCAGTTTGATAGTATGGGTCCTCTGAATGCACAACAACATGTTGACAAAATGAATGATTATTTTGATTTGTAGGAAGTAGATGAAGCTAATGTGCAGATGAGACTATTTGCACAGAGTCTGACTGGAGAAGTCAGAAAGTGGTTCAAAACCTTATGTGCTTCTTCCATAACTGACATTGCTTCTTTTCATCGAATTTTCCTTGACAGGTGGGAGGTGAAGAAAAATCCTCTTCAGATCTTGTAAGAATATGAGAATATCAGAAGGAACCAAGGAGAGACAGTGCAGGATTACTACACCCATTTCAATAACCTATACAACGCAATTCCAGCTGATATAAAATCACCTCAAGGTCTGACATTGATAAAATTCCCCGATGCATTCGACGTTGGAATTGATAATCTTTCTCCTTTCACAAACAGAGGTCAATGAGGAAGCATAGGAAACAAAACAACAGGCCTTTGAGAATTCTATAATGGAGGTCCATAGGTAGTATAACCTGAGGAGAAAGAGGGAAAATGACAACCCTCCAAAGAAGGCTGCTGATACAAAGAAGGCTACTGAAACAAAGAGAATAGTCGAAACCAATAAAACCTCAGAAAACTCTCCTAAGAAAGTCCCTGAGAGGAATAATACTGAATCTCCTACACAAAGAACTCCAGAAATTCTACAAAGAGAAAATCAGATTGAATTTTCATCAACCAGTCAATCAAGGGCACCTGGCCACAGAGCTCCGATAGATAAACCAGAAGTACAGACCCTAAGAAAAACTTCAAGTACTTTCAGCCTTGAAGGGGAACTAGCTAAATTGAAGATTCTCATTCCCCTCTCCGAGCTAATGAACAAGAACGGTTATAGGTCATAGGTGATTAAAGATTTAAGCATCAAACCTGAGATAGGTACTAAGGCTTTGAATGTCGGATCTGCAAATCACTCGAACACAATTAATCTTGATGATGACCGACCAAAGCTTCCGTTTGGTCCTGAAGTTGATGGTCAAACTGATAATGGTGTCGTGGCACCTTTTTACATCAACCTAAATATCCACGACTTGATATTACACAACGTTATGCTGGATTCAGGTGCCTTTCACAACCTGATGCCCAAAGTTGTGATGGAAAAGTTGGGACTTGAGGTCACCAGACCCTGCAAGGATTTGCATTCTTTTGACTTGAGCAAGGTCAAATGCATAGGGATAATTAAGGATTTATGCATCACCCTAGCTCAAATCCCAACAAAGAGTATGGTAATGGGTATAGTAGTTGCAGAAATTCCCCCAAAATATGGTATGTTACTGTCAAGATCATGGGGAGCTAAGATGAAAGGAACCCTGCAGCTAGAAATGTCCTACGCCACCATCCCGGTATTCATACAACAGAGGATACTGTACATAGAAACCCCGATGAAGTATATGGTTAGAAATTAGGAAAATCCACACAACTACCCACTATACTCTGGACTCTGATCTGGATTCTTTCATTCTATACAATTATGGTGATTTGGGAGAACAAATCGCTCATCTGGAAGATGATACGCATGATTCGAAAGAGAATAAAGCAATCACTGAGGCGAGAAAGGTTGAAACTGTGGAAAGTGAGGAACTGCTAGCAGATTTTTGGAGCATGGATTTCGATGGTGCAGTGAGCAAAGAGGGAACCAGAGATGGAGTTTGGTTACATAATCACAGATCAAGGTATTTAGAGAGCCATTCCTACAAACTAAATTTCCAATGCACTAACAACATAGCTGAGTACGAAGCTTTGATGCTTGGCCTAAAACTATTGAACAAAGTTGGTGCCAAATAGATAATGGTAAGGGGTGATTCTGAATTGATTATCAAGCAAATCAAAGGTGAGTATGAAACTAAACATCCCAGACTTATAGCCTATATGAATGTTGTTTTGGATGCCCTTCAATGCTTTACTGAAATCGACTTGCAGGTAATGCCTAGAGGACAAAACATACTTGTAGACGAGCTGGCTACGTCAACAACTGCCTGTAAAATTCCTTTCCGTCCCACTCGCAAGTACACAGTGGAGGTGAAGTGAAGAACAACCATTCCTGACAACATCAGATACTGACAGGTATTTGGAAATGATGATCAAATTGAAGACTTCCTATAGTGTAAGAATGATTTCGAATGTACAAACATAGATTTAGAAAATGATGATGAGATTGTAAATAAATCTGTTTTTGAAAGTGGTAGTGTAAATAACGTAGATTTCGAAGGTTTGAATGAAAATAAAGTAGATGCAGATGAATTGAATGAAAATGAGATAGATTCTGATATTCTACAGTTGAAAAATAATGTGTTACCTAGAGGTTTAGTTCCGTTGGAAGACTTGTTCGATTTTAATGATGTAGCCAAAAAACCGAAAATTGAAGCTAGTGGTAAAGAGGTAGAAGAGTGCAACATAGGAACAAAAGAAAAATCCAAGATGATAAAACTTTCTAAATCTCTGCCCCCTGAGCAAAAACAAAAATACATTGAACTTTTTAAGGAATATGTAGATGTTTTTGCCTGGGGTTATGGGGACTTAAAATCCTATGACACAAGTATCATACATCATCAGATTCCCATAAAAGAAGAACACAAACCTTTCAGGAAGAAACTTAGGAGAATCAATCCCAAGTTGCTTCCCCTGATAGAGAAAGAAATAAAAAAGATGTATGATGCAAAAATTATAGTCCCCTTGAGATTTTCCAAATGGGTTTCTAACCTAGTCCCTACCAGGAAGAAAACTGGTGAGATCAAACTTTGCATAGATTTCAAAAATCTGAACAAAGTCTCCCTCAAAGGCAATTACCCATTGCCCAAAATGGACCACATTTTGCAAAAGGTAGTTGGGGCCATTAGGATCTCCTTACTAGATGGTTTCTTGGGCTACAACCAAGTCCTTGTCCACCCAGAAGATCAAGAGAAGACAACATTTACCACACCCTGGGGAACCTTCATGTATCTGAAGATGCCCTTTAGCTTGATGAATGCTGGTGCCACTTTTCAAAGGGAAATGGATATTGCTTTTGTGGACGAACTAGGAAGATTTATAGTCATATATATGGATGATGTGACTGTATACTCCCAATCTGACGAATAACATTTGCAACATCTCAGACGCGTGTTTGAGAAGTGCAGAAAATTTGGGATTTCATTGAACCCAAAGAAGTCTTTGTTTGGTTTAGAGGAAGGAAATATGTTGGGACAAATAATATCTAAAGATGGAATTAAAATAGATCCCAACAGGATAGAAGCCATCCAGAAGGTGGAACACCCTAGAAACATCAAAGAGCTGCAATCATTCATCGATAAAATAAATTTCCTTAGAAGGTTCATACCCAACTTGGCCAAACTTCTTAGGAACATCACTAATATGTTGAAAAAATACACAAAACTCAAATGGAACACTGAATCCAAACAGTCATTTGAGCAGGTGAAACATGCACTCACCCAAGCCCTAGTTCTGATCAACCCAAACTACACCAAATACTTTTCTCTTTTCTCTTTTGCATCTGAACACACCATAGCAGCAGTACTGTTGCAGAAAAATAGTGAAGGGTACGAACAACCCATAACATTTTCCAACAAATCTTTGAGAGACACTTTGTTGAACTACAACATAATGGAGAAACAAGCTTTTGCCCTGGTAAAGGCCATAAAATATTTTATAGTCTATATTCTCCATTCTCACACAATTGCATATGTTCCAAACACAGTGGTAAAGGACATCCTGACTCAGGATAATCCAGATGGTAGGAGAGGAAAATGGATTGCAATTATTCTGGAATATGACATTGAAAGAAAACCTACTAAACTGATCAAAGGACAGGGTTTGACCAAACTAATGGCTTAATCTAATTTTCATGCTCTAGATATTAATTTTTTGGCTGCAGTTGATGAACAGGAAGAGCAGACGACTCTAAATGTTAAGGAGGTATTCTTAAACTCTCCTTGGTACGCAGACCTCATTTTTGTACTTCAAAACTTACAAGATCCTACTAGTTTAACTAAGACCAAAGCCAGATTTATCAAACTGAAAGCATTGAAATTTTGTATTCTAGAAGGTAATCTTTATTGGAAGGATCCTGGTGGTATTTTTCTTAATTGCCTATTGAAAGATGAAGCTGACAAAGTTCTATAGGATTTCCATGCAGGAGACTATGGTGGACATCTAAGTTGGAAGACCATAGCCAACAAGATTTTAAGAGTTGGTTTCTACTGGCCTACATTGTTCGTTGATGTTCATAAAAAATTTACTTCTTGTCATAAATTCCAGGTCTTCGAAGGTAAAAGGAAGTTGTTGCCTCTCCCCATGAAACCCATCTCGGTTGAAGCCCCTTTCCAACAATGGGGTTTGGAATTTATTGGAGAAATACATCCATCCTCCTCAGGCCAACACAAGTGGATCCTCATGGCCACAGACTACTTCACCAAGTGGATCGAGGCTATGCCATGCAGGCAAGCTACTGACTCTGTTATCATTAAATTTTTAGAAACTAATATCTTGTCTCGTTTTGGATGCCCCAGAAAAATTATAGCTGACAATGAAGTGACCTTCAGATCCAAAACACTCATAGATTTTTGTAGCCAATACCACATTACTTTGGGACTGTCCACATATTATTACCCTAAGGGAAATGGGCTAGTTGAGTCCTCCAACAAGACTCTAGTGAATATCATTAAGAAGACTCTGGAAGAAAACAAGAAATCCTGGCATAATAAGTTGTTTTTTTCACTCTTGGCTGACAGAATAAGCACCAAAAGATCAATTGGCATGTCACCATACCAATTGGTGTATGGCACTGAAGCAGTTTTTCCCATCTCCTTAGGGGTCCCTGTCATGAAATTATTGAAGGAAGCGTAATAAGAGCCAAATGATGTCTAGAGGAGGATAAATCAAATGATTCACTTAACACAATCCAGAGAGGAAGTCTACAACAAGACTCAGGTTATCCAAGAAGGTATAAAAAAGATTTATGACAAGAGGACTAAAGAAGATGATTTTGAGCTGGGCAACTTGGTTATGAAATGGGATTCTAGAAATGAGGATAAGGGTACGCATGTAAAATTTGATAGCTTATGTAAAGGACCTTACACCATTTAGGAATTCAGAGGAAATAACACATTTTTTTCTCAAAAACAATGATGGAATGAACCTGCCAGGAGGACCTATGAACGACAAGATGCTGAAGCATTATTTTCCACCCCAATAAATATATCGCAAATATTTTTCCGCTGTACATACCTTTTTTCTTTTTACATTCAGGTTGTATGTGGGTGATATCGATCAGATGGTTGAAGCCCACAGAGAAGACCCTAAGCCACTGACCAATGCCACCAAGTTCCCAAAATAAAAACAAAACAGACAACAACAATAAAGCAATGGAGGAAACCTTTACAGACATCAGAAAACAGGTTCTTGGCACTTCACAAGGAGAGTAACATCCCTAGGTGGAGTCGTTGTTATAACCCTATAATTTATAGGATCATCTGGTGACTGGAAATTTTTTCACTATTGATGTATGTTGTCTTGAAAATAATATTTCATTCCTGCAAATTATTTTCAAAAAGAAAGGAAAGAAAAAAAGAAAGAAAAAGAAAGAAAAAAGAAAAGAAAAGAAAAGAACAAAAGAAAGAAAAAGAAAAGAAAAGAATAAAAGAGGGCACAAAAGAAATGGATAAAATCCCCATGCAATAATAATGACTTGATCCATACAGTTTAAACATGGCCAAGTCGTTTTGAATTTATGTTGATAGGTTTAGTGAATAAGCCTGGTTAAACTGTTTAATCTTAACTAGGTAGTTAGGTTAGCTAGTGAATAAATTTGATCAAACTGTCTAATCTTGATCAAATAGCCCCAGGGTAGAGTAATTCCTTAGCCCAATAGTCTAATCTGGGATAAATGTGTAAGTAGGTAGGTTAGGGCATAGGCCAACTAGTTTTTCCTTCAATAAATATGCTTGATCTTCAATGAAAATCCATGATTTTGATGTTTATGGTGTGTTTCCTAACCACTTGGTGACAAAAAGGAAAAGGGAAGCAACGAAAAACCCACAAAAGAGGAATATCCTAATTTTGCGTTGCACATGTTTGGTTTGCACCCAGATAATAAAGAGTGCGCTAAGATCAATGACTGATCTAGCGGTGCGTAGATCAATGGTGGACAATGAATTTT
>ML791434.1:189231-202450 GCA_009831015.1 Picea engelmannii
GTCACAAGCATATGGTGTCAGACCCCCTCACTCTAAACCATTTACCACCTGACCCCCCTCTGACACAATGCCATACCGATATTACTTTACCATCGTCGTCTCTTGATGTCACATCCCACTACCCCTCCTTATAAGTCTCGTCTCATAACTCCATCAACTTGTCTCCTCCATTCACCCTTTACAGGTCACACCCCACTTGCTTATCTTCCAATTACCCCCCTCCACGTCATCCTGGTACACCTGTCACCCGTCCTCCACCTGCCACCTCATGCATTAAGTTATTCGTTGGCCATTTATTACAGTCTAACATACCTGTTAGTTTGCTGACCTGTCCCCCGCATCCAACGGATACCCGTTTACTCAATTTTAACCCCGTTTCCACCATTCGCGCACTGCTCACACTCTCTATGCACCAGAAATCTCTTTTTCCTCACCTTTTCAACTAGTAACCCAACCATAGCCACTAGCTACTAACACTTTTTTTTCCAGTTTGCAGGTACCTATTGAATCGATGGCGTCCAAATCTAAAAGATCAGAAGTCGAGGAAAATCCATTTTTTCCACCTCCTGTCGATCTCGACCGGATCCCGCTAGTTGACAAAGATTACCTGATCTCAGAGACCAGGTGAAAATTTGATTTCGCCGAATTGTAGTCATGGTTTAAAGAGACATTCGTGGATCAAAGCGATGATATTAGGCTCTGGGAGTCCAATCTCCCTCTGTATCTCTTTCCTCAAATCCACCATTTTCCCAAATTCGCCCTAAAATGCCAGGCTCATTACCTCCCCGATCAGAGAACCATAGTTTCATCGTCCAGAGAAACTTTGTTCTCTGTCAAACCCGAGGCCATTGATCAAATGATGCAGATATCCAGAGCCAAATCCCACTCTCCCCTCACCATTGAAGTTCTAACAGAGATATACCAAAATCTGTCTTTTCCCCAGAGGGCGCAAATTTTTGAGCTTTTCCTCCCACAGGATGCCCAAATCCCCAAGAAAAATCCCCCTTACCACTCCTCCATGTTTTCAGAAAAGGGAAACCAAATTATTTCATCGCTATGTTGTTTGCTCGGCTATTTCTCAGACGAATGGGTGGATGAACCTATTTTGGGTTTTCTATCCATTTTCTCTGTTGAAGAAAAAGCCACCATCCAGTTCAACTACGCCACTTTCCTGGCTGAGAACATACATGAACAACTCTTTAAATTCGCCACCGAGGGCATGTTTTGGTATTCTTCAATATTGGCCTACATGTTCACCTTATTTCAAGAAGATAGGCTCTCTTTCCCAATGCAGAAAATGGACCAGGATGGCAAACCACAGGTTGCAAACTCTTGGACCTCGCTGCTAAGAAGAAACTCCACAGAGTTCAATTTCAAACAGTTTATTAGCAGTTTTACCATCCAGTGGTGAGAATGCTCAGTGGTAGACCAGAGCCAAGGATAAATGAAGAGATCCAGAGAATCTTACACCTCTCGGACCTCACCAAATCTGGGGATTGGTACCTGTATCAAAATCACATAGAAATCAGAGTATATGGGTGCGAGTTAGCTCCATACAAACTGCCTAAGTACTTTCATGTTAGGATATTTTCCCTAGAGTATATTAGACAAATTATCAATTTAGATGATCTACATTTTGTATCTCTGAAGAAGAAACAACAAATGAGAATCAAAGGGCAGATAGGACCCTTTATCTGCAACAATTGAGCTATTGGGGAAGAGGCAGACAAATTATTAAAGGAAATGAAATTTAGTACCATTTTCAGTTGGTGCTATGATCCATGTGGGATCATTGCAGAGATGAGAGCGAAGAACAAAAGTTCCCCGTATGCTCATACGCTCAAACCAGAAATTGAGAAATTTGTGAACTAGACAGAGTGGGAGGTGAACACTCTAGAAGACACTGAACAACAGTATCATCTAACCATGATTTCACAAACAATCACTCCACAAGTACCAAAGGAGAAAATACCCAGGAAGGATGTCTCTCCTTCAGTCACTGAAGTATGAGCAGAGGATTTCCAGGTGTACAAGAAAAGGCCTAAAGCTACTCACACTACTGACAGGGCTGGAGAGGAAGAGACCCACTCTACCACTATAGTTGAAGGGGAGCATTCATTACCTTTTTGAAGCAGTCATCAGATGATGTCTACTTCTTCCTCAAAGAAGCAGACCGATACCACTGTGATCACCCAACCTCCATTGGGATCTGTAAAACTGAGCATTTAAAAAAAATATGATTTGATTAAGAAGAAAAACTAGATGCTGACCAACAACACCTATGCTCAGTTCTGGAAGAAAACGTCCATAACACATCACAAATTGTTATCAGCTTTTGATACAAAGAAGGGGAGAATGCACATGGAATTTTTGTAGGCACAAGTGCCCCATCCAAAAGAAATCACTGATTATAAGAGAGCTACAATGGAGTTTAACACCAGATATGTACATCCAACTGATCATATGGATCTACACAGGCAAACTGGAGAGTTGATTTTCTCAACATTAGCTAATGCTTCCACCTCTACTGCCAAATTACAGGTTTCTCTGAAAAATGTTCAAACCCAATTAAAGTTGGAGAAAATATCATCCTTTGCAAAGGATAACATGATTAAGTCCTTAGAAGAATTGGTTCTCAAAATGGGGTATGACCCCTCAAATGTGAAAGCAGATGAGGAGTTTCTCAAGAAAAAGAATGCTGACATAACATCTTTGAGGAAGCAACTGAAATTGCCAGCTACAGAAGACTCATAGACTAAAGAGATAGCTGAGCCAGGAGGGGAGAAGGAGGAATTTCTAAATCTTATCATGGAACAAAATGTACAAATAAAAGAGATGGAAGCTGAGCTGGAGAGGTTAGTAAAGGAGAAGGAACAAAAAATACCTATGGAAGTCATCCCACTGAGTGCAGTTCCTCTCACAGGAGTTAGCAAAACAACTGTATCAACAACCACTACAACAGAACTTCCATCATCCACCCCACTGACAGCTCTGGAAAAATCTGTAGAGCTAGCAAAATCAATGGAAGAGATGACTCTACAAGGAACAAAGATCAATAGACTGAAAAAGGAGGTTGAGAATCTCCAGGAGCTTAAGTCTTCCTACAAGACAAACTACAACATTGAGAGGCAAACATCAGAAAACCTCAAGAAGGAAATACAACAGCTGCAAATGCAAACAGTGGCGGGAATAACACTAGATGAGGCCAAGGAGAACATTTGGATGGACATATCCAAGTCCATAAATGAAATTTGGCCCATGGTTCAAATTATGTTTGAACAACAGGAATTAGTGTTGAGGAGCAAGCATGCCATTGAAAAGATAAAGGGAGAGCTGGGGGAAATGCCCACAGAAGCAAATAAAATCATTAGAATTCTGAATTCGAAGACTAGGGAAGAGCTAGAAGACCTGAAGATTGAAGATAGGACGGAAACCATCCTCGAAGTCAAGAGTTTTCTGACTAAAAGAGGATTGATGTTGCAGCTGGAGGAGAAATTCCAGAACATGGACGTCAGAGTTTAAAGGTTATTCAGAAAGATCGATGCCTTGCAAAAGAAAGGTCTTCCAAGTTTACTAGTACTGAATGACAAGCTGATGACCCTCTCTGAATACAAGGAGAAGATTTCCATGGTGGCCAAGGACAGTTGCAAGTTTTCATGAATACAGGGAATCATAACAGGCAAAGCATTTCTAGAGACTTTGCAGTTGGACCTCAACATCCAACACGAGATCAAATATATTTTCATCACCAGGCCGACATTTTCTAAATATACAGAAATGGATGAAATCTACCGAAGACTGCTCAAAGTCACCATTCCCAGTCAACAAATATGGGAGGAGTTGTGTACTTTGATCGAATGAGGGATGATGTGTACAATCCAACTCAGCATGCAGAGCAGTCAAAGTCACGTGAATGCCTCACCAACGACCTTCCCCAAAATCAACATGAAATATTCGACAGAGCATCAACAGTTCCTACATTTTTTTATCTTGTTATCTAGTTAGTTAGATCTAGAATCTGCCATGCCCTGATCATTAATGACAGGGTCCTTTGTAATTTTGATTATAAATACTTCGAACTTGGAAGTATTGAGGGTTGATCTTTACGCCCAAGCAAGCTGTAAGCGCTGCAATTTTTATCAGAGATCTACCAGTAATAAAAGGGATGTTTCACAGGATTCTCACGTGTTCGCTGTTGGTGAAGTTTTCTCCTCTTTGTTGAATGTTTATCTCTCTCAGTACTCATTCCGTTTTTCTAAATCTGATCATTTGAAAGTAGCGAAAGTTGCAGAATTTATCCTCGTATACTCATTTTCCGACTTTAAATGATCTAAATGTTTTCTTCTGATGTTATAATTAAGAAATTCTTAAATGCTTCTTGTTTATAATTGATTATCTCATCTTCTCTGCTTTCCATCATTTTTATGCTAAAGAATCCAATAGTTTCATTATCCTGCCCTGTGAGAATACCTTTTAAAATCTATTAGTCAGTCTCAAATTTTATAAAAGCAGACCCCATAGCCCAATGGAGGCGTAAACATTTTTCAGCCATTTTATAAAGAAAAACAACTAGGTCCTATTTATTTTAACTAGCCTAATATCTGAATTTTGAAACAAAGTTAAATCTTACAGAGAGATCCCTCTCTGAAACTGGCAGGGCTAGATCCCAGTTTCAAAGTGGTTGGATAAAGTTACCTCTGGTAAATTTCTTCTTCCTTTCAACAACCTCTGGGAATTTACAGAGTGATAACAATATGTTTGGAACATCCACTGTCAATATACTGGGGATTCGTTTGTCTTTGGGCTGATAAAAATAATCCACATTGGTCATCTTCTTTCTTCTTCCAAACCTTGAAATTTTCAGCAGCAGGGTTCAACTCTAGCTTATAGTTCCTTAAGCGACAGTCTAGAGCTTTATGCCCATAATTATGACAGTTGTAACATTCCGGTTCACTGAATAACATATCATAATGATTTTTATGCTCATAATTGTTGTTATGTTTCACCTGCATCCTTCTCCCAGTCATCACATGATTTATAGTCTGTGATTGCTTGGCTGTCTCAATCTTTGTGCTGGTAGATGATTATTCATTAAATAACTTGATTTCTCATATCTAAATCTTAAACAACAAGTTATAGCTTTGTGACTAAAGTTAGAACAAAAAAAATAGTATCCATAGAAAAATCCTTTGTACCTAGAAAAAGACTGTCTTCTTTGAGTGGGTCGATTTCTTCCATGCTGATAGTTTCTCTAATCTACAGATTTGATTCTGGTACTTTTTATTTCATTCCTTCTTGGTGGCTGATTTTATTTCTTTGTTTCTGCAGAATGGTTGTTGTCAATGATTGTATATTTGACAAACTTGATGGGTTCTGTGTTACTTGCATGATCACTACTTGATCCTTCTTCATATCCCAAGCCAACTTTAAACTTTGGATTCCTTTGCTGATTTAGAATGGAAGTTAATTCTTTTGAGGCTTTAATACTTGACAGATTTTGGTGATACAATGCCTTAAACTTCTCCATTTCTTTTTTGGTTTTTACTATCTCTTCTTCTAAGGCTTCACGCCTCGCTTTATTCTTTGATAACTGTTGTTTCAGAATGTCTTCTATTTTCTTTACCTCTTCAAACTCCACTTTTAGTAGAGTAAAGTCTTCATCAGATTTTTTATCATTCATTTTAAACTACATCAACAACCGTTTTTGTTTTCTCTTCTTACATCTGAGTCTATCAATTTCTTCCAAAGCACTGATTAATTCACCTTCCATATCCACCACAACTTCTTCATCATCCATTTCACCTCCCAAATGTTCATCATCGAGATCTCCCATAGACATAAGAATAAAATCATTCACTTTGTCTTCACAGGATGAGTCACTATCTATGTCTTATGAGGAGTCATCATTGTTTGCACACAAACTTTTCTTTTTACTATATTTCTTAAATTTGTATTTCTTTTCATCATCATAGTTCTGGTCCTTTTTTTGGTGAGGACACTTAGATGCAAAATGACCTATCTTACCACAGTTAAAACATTTGAAGGGGAGCTTGCCTTGATATTTTCTTGATCCTTTCTTTAACCTTATCACAAATTTTGCCTCAATATCATCTAATTCTGAATCAATATTCTTGTCTACTTTAAATGATGCTTCTCTAGTGATGGATTTATCTTTGCTAATTCTCATTTCATATGCAGTTAGAGTTCCTAGGAGTTGATCAATAGTCAGAATTTTAAGATCATTTAGTTCTTCTATTGCAGAGACCTTTGGATTAAATTGATCAAGCAGAGATCTTAAAATCTTATGAACTAAAAATGATTCTTCAATTTTCTCACCAAGACCCTTCATGGCATTCACAAGCTCTTCAACTCTTAAAAAATACTTGTTGACTGTTTCATCTTCATTCATCTTTAGTTGTTCAAATTTCAATCTATATGTTTGAAGTTTGGGATCTTTTACTATCTCGTTTCCTTCATAACTGCTAATAAGTTTATCCCACATTGCTTTGGCAGTTTCAAGATGCATCACCTTTACAAACTCAAATTCAGCAAGTCCATTCAAGATAACATTCATTCCCTTAACATTAAAGCTAAATTATAACTTATCATCCTTGGAAGCTAGCACAACATGATTTACATATACAGTTTCTACTACATCCCAAACATCAACACCTAAGGCCATTAAGTATGTTCTTAGTCTAATCTTTCAGAAGGCAAAATTTGTTCCATCAAAGAGAGGAGGCTTATTGGCTGAAGTCCCTTCATGACTTGTCATGTTTAAGCTTATAGATCTACCTTTAAATAAATGAGCCAGCTCTGATACCAATTGTTGAAAATACTAAGACAACTGAGAGGGGGGGGGGGGTTGAATCAGTTGTTACTGTGCTTAAAGAATTTATGATTATTCAAACAATTTTTAATCTCTTCCAAGTGACCATCAATATTATACAACATATGAACAACATGAATAATGAACATTAGTCACACATAAGATATACACAAAGACATATTTTCAAGAGGAAACCCATAAAAGGAGAAAACCTCTTCTTCTTCGAATGATAGGCAGTCTTTTAAGTTCTATACATAATCTATGTTTGAGAATCAACTAAAAGTGAGGCTACTACCTCTGTTTTACAAGCTCCAACTTGTTGTGAGCACCAACTCTCTGGTTTCTCTAGCACCCACTAGAAGGAAGCATCAACTCCCTAAATGTTCCAACACCAACTAGACTTATACAAGCACCAACTTGTTGAGAGCACCAACTCTCTGGTTTCTCTAGCACCCACTAGAAGGAAGCATCAACTCCCTAAATGTTCCAGCACCAATTGGACTTATACAAGCACCAAATTGCATACATAAAACTCTGTGTTATCCCGAGCACCACCCTGCCACCCTGTTTTCTAGCCACAACTAGATGGAAGATACAACTTCCAATATTCAAGCACCAACTTGAATATTAGAGGAACATAGTCCTCCCTAGCACCACCCTACTTCCCTGGTTAAGAATAAATGATTGAATAACAAATAATACAAGTGTCTCACTTCTTACCCCTTCTTCTCTATTATGCAATTCTTCTCTGCTTCTATCTATTCTGCAATTCTGCTATGCTTCAAACTGTTTTGCAATTCTGGTCTTGCTTCTATGTTTTCAGCATTTGTTTCACATTTATGAGTTTCTACCTTTCTTACATGCTGCTTGGATATTCTGTCTATAAATATGCCAACAATTCGTTTGTGGTAGTACAATAGCCGCTAGACCAAAACCCGCGGGTGATTGGTAAACTTATCACCGCCAGAGTCAATGGATCCACGGGAGGCCGTTAGGCCATGTCGCGAGTCCCGAAGGAGGTGCTAACCACCAAGTCAACAATCTCCCCCTCAACACCAACTGAGGTACTCGACATCAATCGAGCGGACTCGAACCTGTAACCTTTCACTCTGATACCATTTTTGTGATAGTACGACAACCGTTAGACCAAAACCCGTGGGTGATTGGTAAACTCATCACCACCAGAGTTAATGGATCCACGTGAGGCTTTTAGACCATGTCACGAGTTCCGAAGTAGGTGCTAACCACCAAGTCAACATATCCAAACCCAAATAAAGGAAAATAACGTGTACATGAATCTCAATAGCACTCATAAATTGGCTCAGGTTGTATATTCGCTCAATACAAAGCATCCCACTAAAATAGAGGAAAAATATTCCTAGCTAAGATGGATAATAGGTCCAAAAGAAGGATTAGGGAGGCTATTTACATAATGAAGAAATCCAATTGTCTTAATCATGAAGATGGCTTAACTATTAATTGAAATCGATTGCCCACTCTCATTAAAAAATAATAATAAGGTATTCTAGGGTTGTGGATCTCTTTGATTATCTGTTATAATTTATGACACCTGACCTCCAACTAGTTGTTCCAAGGAAATTAATTATTATATTGTTGGGGTTGGGTTGGTTTGAACTAATCAATATCAAGAGCTTTGTTCTATATATTTATTAAGAAACTGAGGAGATGAACTTCTTGGAATCATTGTTGTCTTGAGGATGAGCCTAAGAGAGGGCTCAAAACATTGACAAAAATGGAATACCCCACTACAAATTATCCAATGCATGATGTCAAAACATATAAGGTTGGAAGGTCAGGACAAGATTTAATGGGAAGCTTATATAAAAAAATTAAAATCATCTCATGTCCACATTAAAGACTCTTTTAATGAACTTGTATGGTCAAAAAATCCAACATTGGGGATATACACTCCAAAGCTTGGATATAAAGCAATGCATACTCCAGATAGGCCAAATGACTCTCCTTGGTGGTGGAAGAAAAACTGGAAAACTAGAGCTCCCTTAAAGAAGTGAAATTTCATGTGGTTGACAATCAATAATAAATCCCTTACTTGGTAAGCTCCCCTGAGAAAGGGTAGACTGGGGCCTAGAAAATATGAATTATGAGGAAGAAATCATAGGTCACTTATTGATATCATGTCCCTACTCAAGAAGTCTGGATAGGGATGGATGTTTTGTTAGGAACAAAGGAATGTTGACAAGGAGATCTAGTTGAGAAGTGCCTCAATAAGTGGCATCAAAACACCTGAGTCAAAGGTTTCAAAGGCCTCCCTCTAATAGTATCATGGGAAATCTAGTTAGCTAGGAATGATGGAATATTCAAATATAGGTTTATACATCCATTTCAATGTGCAATTCACGCTAAGTGAATTTTCTCATATTTCAAATATAGCCCAAAGACCTCATCCTTGAGATAGCTAATTCATGATCCTATTGACAAAACTAGTGCAATGGGATACTTTGATAGTACCATTCAAGATACTCCTCCAAAAAGTGGAGTTGGTAGCATTATCTAACTAATTGACATCCACTATATCAAATTCGAAGCAGGATTAAGAGAAGGATCTAATAACTTCACAAAGTTCCTTGCCCTGAAATTACTCATAAGATTGGCAACTCGCAAAGGAATCTAAAAAATACAAGTGTTTAGTTATTCTCTATTAGTAATGAACTAGATGAATGGCCAAATTTAATCTTGAATCCAATAATTGATGAAATAAAAAATTGTTTATTTGTTTTTAACTCAACATGTTTTAAATGGGTCTATAGAGAATTTTTTAATATTGAGGTAGACATCTTGTTAAAAGAAGACTTAAAACTAGATGAAGGTACTAAAACTCTATTTATCCATCTTTGAAGGAGAACACGTAAGATAACCAATCTGAAGATGATCTATCAACCTCGAGTGAAGATTTAATCCTATAAATAAGACATGGGGCATTATTTTTCCTAATATGTTTTACTTCAACAAGTTTTTGATACTTTATGAACATATTATGAGTAGAAATAACACTAGGAATCAACCACTTGTAAAAGTAAAAGTTGTCCTTCAATATATTAAAGAACATATATATTTTATTATTTTTTAAAAATTTAAGAAGAAGAAACTCTCTAGGATTAATCTTTCAAAAATTCTAAAAAACATATATAAAATGTATCTTTCCTTCATCTCTGTCTTTTGAGAATGATAATATTGAGAATGATTTAATATACGACTTTGCTCTTTGTGATTATATGAATTGATTTTGAGGTTGATAAAAAAGGAAGTTGAAGTTGATAAAAATTGATTTTCACTGACTTATTATTAGTTTATGTCAAGGTGACGAATCACATTTTTTTCATACTTATAAAGTTTGGTTCATAATTTACAATTTTTGTGTTTATATTAATAATATTATATAAGAAAAATGAAAATGAAAATGATATTATTATTTTTATTTTTTATTATTATATATTAAAATTTTATTGATGATAATGATGTTTATATTTCATTGAGATTTTTTTTGGTTTATTAACATTTAAAAAATAATAAGTGATTAATTGATTTTGTTTCACATTTTATTTCCCAAGTGAGTCTAATGGTTAAGAACACATGTTTCCTTTTCAAAAGTCACAATTTCAAATCCAGAGGGGGTAGGGTATATAACCTTCGTAAACTTTACCAATCAAATCAATGGGCAGAGGGGGTCCCTTGTCCCACAAACAAGGGGGTCTCATACACCAATTTGGTGTCTGGTTTGGTCGTGACCTTAAAATTAGATTATTATTATTATTATTATAATCTAAAAAATTAGAGATAAGTTTTCTTAAATCTCCTTGATTTTGATGAGTTAATAATTTATAAAGATCGATAATATTACAAATAGTTTGAAATTAAGATGTAATATTGACATATACATAACATTTTAAGTGAAAGTACTTTTCATCTCCCACTCTTTTATTATCACAATTTGTAAAAATCTTCATTTACACGAAAGCAATTTGATATCAAAATTAAATTTAACAAAAAGGAAAAATTAAATTATGTTGGTAGTCCATTTGGATCATTATCATATGTGTTGGAAAATGAGCAAGATAAGCACCATCGAACTCTACAACGTCAACTGAAGATGAAACATGAAAATATGATTTTATTTTGCAATTCTTTATACTTTGTGATGCACTAACATCCCTAAAACAACTAAGTTCAAAGAAAATTTGTGATTTTGTTTTTTAATTATCTAAACTTTTATAATGCAAGAGCATCTCTAAAACAATTAAGTTCATGATTGTATTAGATGAACATGATATAAGTAAGTACAATATAAATAAGTGTGATCTAAGTGATGTCAATTGGGTTTGGCCTATGTGGTTGAGAGGAAGAATTGTTATCCTCCCCACTTGAGTTGAAATCATGTTTGTAACATGTTCTCTTTTTGTGAGTCATGATGAATATCTCACCCTTACTTACGAATTAGAGGGTGGGGTGTTTGGTTATAAAAACATTATGATTATTTAGCTCAAGTGGTTGAGGGTTGTGAATTGAAATTAAAAGTCTCATGGTCACATCCCGGATCGACAATACGTGACATGTTAATACTCGATGTCCTTGCGGGGTTAGGCATACTATAGTATATGATGATGATTTACCTTGGTTACCACCCATCAACGACTATGAAGTCTCTGAGGGTTTCCCATGCATGGTACATTGAAAAAAAAAGTTTGATTCAAATGAGCATAAAAGAAATTATAATATTGGTGTGATGATATAAAAGAGTAAAATGCAATTTGAGTGTGGATAAAGAAATCACATGATGGTTGGAGGAGAGGAGTTGATGTAGCCAAAGCCTGAGATTCATTCACAAGATTAAATAAACCATGAAAACACAGGAGAATGAAAAAATAACTCTCTTTTATTCCTTCTACATCCTAACTATTACAATCGAAGTTCAATCCCTCATAACTACTATTCGGGATTTTCGAAAACAACTAATTTTAGAAAAACAACTATTTTTTAGAAAAACAACTAAACTTAGAAAATTCTTGCATGACTCTAAAATTGACCACTAACTAAGAGCTAACTAGCATGATGCTATTTGTTAACTCAATTTTCTGATTAAGCTCATAAACTAAGAGATAACTGATAATTGAAAAATTAAAAATTCCCGTTAAAACATTAGAACCTCAATTTGAGGCCATATATGAAGGAATTTGGCCCTGAAAAAATGTTGAAATGACGTCCAATTAGATTGATTTGATCGACATGACAGTGAACTCTTCGAGACACAACTCCCTGTAAATTTTTAGCCCAAACAGATAATCGAGTCAAAAGTTATGACCCTCGAAAAATCCTCAAAAAATCCCCGCATTAGAAGTGTGTGAGACACTAATGTCCTCGACACAATAAATAATCACCACATGAAGAAAAACACTATAAGAAGAGTGCAAGGTGCATGCACATGAGTGAAATGCGCATCATCCAAGGAGAAGGTGCACACACATGAGTGAAGTGTGCATCAACCAAAGAGACTATGACAGTTAGGCATGTTAGGTGTAGTTCATGTATGGAGAAGTGCACATGGTAGTTGCATGACAATGAGTTTACATAACGAGTGTGGTAACTACTATGATAGAGGAAGTGCACTTAGGAAAAGTGAAAAATCAAATTAAAAAAAAAAAAACAGTTTATTTAGATTAAAACAAAGTTAACATAAAGTAACAATCTAAAATATTAATTATCAAATCTAAATAAAATATATATATATATATATATATAATTTAGGTATATTTTAATTTATAAATCATTAAACATTCAAACTATCAATAATATTTATATTATACGTTTTATTTTTATAATATTTTTAATATATTAGAAGTTGTGTGTTTAATTTATAAAATACAAAATTTTGAAAATATTAGACTTTCTAGGTTATGTGTTGACTTGTAATTAATTTAATGGGTCCACGTCAATAGTTGAAAGTGTTGATTAAGTCTGGTTGTCATTGATGTCAACCCTTGAAGAAAGACTCGTAGCACAAAGGTTTGGGTAATGGACCCAATAGTGTTTGATGCAAATATGACTCATTATTGTTTTGTCATGGTTGATAAGAAGTAAATATGGATGAACTCCAAAGTGGTCCCCTTATGGTGAAAGCCCTCACGAGAAGACGCTTTCTGGAGTAAGAGAACCCATTCTTAATTGTGGAATAATGAGATGAAGGAAAGTGAATATGTCAGGGAAAATATCTTAGATGGATAGTTCTTGTCATTTCATTTCCGATGGTATGTGGAACGTCACATAATTCCTCACGGTTAGAGAGTTATGGCCATGAGAAGTTGGAGACCCCAGGTTTGGGTAATGGACCCAAGTTTGTTTGATGGGTAACGGTAT
>ML791434.1:211003-222011 GCA_009831015.1 Picea engelmannii
GCAAGGAAGGATAAATTCTTTTGATGGTGCTTTCTAAGGTATGTTATTTTCAGGTCATCTCACCATTTTTGCTATAACTTTTTTTCTATAATGATTCAGATCCTGAAATTTCTATGAAAGTGAGAAAACATATCCAAGTATCTATGGTTAAAAATTCATCTTGTGGGTCATTGTATCTTTGGAGTTACACTCTGTGGAAAATAGGGTTTGTGGCCAGTCCTGAAACTAGTCAAAATTAGGTGTTTCAGGTAGAAACGTCATAACTTATTCATAACAGATCCAAATTCAGTGAGAAAAAATGTGTTGGTTAGGGTATAGTCTTTAGTATGCTATGTAACCGTTTCATATCATTTCATCAAATATTTTGTGCGGGGCACTCTCTACAAGGTCGCTCTCTAGAATAAGCCAGAATTTAGCAAGGTATGCCATTTTTTCTATAACTCCTTTTCTGAGAGGTTCCAAGTAGTGTCACTTGGAGGAATTGAATAAAAAACACTGAATAACATTGTGTATCAGTTTTAGATCTTTATACATTACAGGTTCAAAGTTATGATTACTTCAAGTTAGGGTTGTTGACTAATCCAAAACTAGGCATGTGAGACTAAAGAAAAGTTTGATGAAAATACTAGTCTCTTGTTTTTAACGTTAAGGAAGGTTTGTAGGAATGTGATCATATACGCCAGATCTATTACAGAGATACAAATCATATTTGGATGATGAAATTGATGAGGGATTTTGGTTGAGGTACATGTTGAGTACATGGTTGAGACAAATAGTTGATGAGTAGTTGACACATGATTGGTACATACACTTGTTGACACATGATTGGTACATACTTGGTACATGGTTTGATGCACTTGTTTATGGTACAGGTTGATTACAGGTTGGTGCATGGTTGATGCACTTGTTTATGGTACAGGTTGGTTACAGGTTGGTGCATGGTTGATGCACTTGTTTATGGTACATGTTGATTATAGGTTGGTGCATGGTTGATGCACTTGTTTGTGGTACAGGTTGATTATAGGTTAAGGAACAGGTTGATGCATGGTTGATGCATGGTTCAGATTTATTGGTACAGATTTACAACGGTATATCTCACAGTGATAGTGTGACAGTGGTTCCATCATTCTACTTTTACTTCAGGGTGGGAGGATGGGGCAAGGACAGGTGGTTGTAGCCACCTTCTGGTTGTTGCTGGAGAACATTGGGGGTTGTAGCCTCCTTCTGGTTGTAGCCAGAGATTTGGGGAGTTGGAGCTTCCCTCAGGTTGTAGCCCGAGAAACTAGGGGGTTGGAGCCTCATTCCAGTTGCAGCTGGAAAACAAAGGAAGTTGGTGCTTCCAATGAATGTAATTCTTCAATACATATAAGAAAAATCATTCCGTGGTTTTCTCCCGATTTGGTTTTCCACGTAAAACATTGGTGTACTGTGTATGTGCGTGATTGTTTATTTATTACTACTCATTATTGGATAATAATTCTACATTGATATAACATTTGAAGAAAAATGATTATAATTAAGTTATTACTGATTCACCCCCCTTCTCAGTAATCCAATAGAAAGCAACAACAAAAACCGGTTTTATGAGTCAACAATATTTAACTCAAGAGTAATAATAATAATTTAATTTTAAGATCACGACACACCAAATTGATGTATGAGACTCCTTTGTTTGCGAGACAAAGCACCCTCTTCATATAGCTATTTGACTACTAAAGTCTATAGTTCCTCATTTAACAATGTATTAATAGTGTTATCCTTTCTTTACATTAAAACTTTTACTTTAACATAATAAATTAAAATATATAAAATATATAAAATTAAAAAATATAAGAAATGCTTTTTCAAAATATATATTTTGGGAGAATTTGTCAAGAATTTTTTTATTATTATTTTGAAAATTGTATCTAAAACAAGTTAAATTTTACAAAAGCTAAACTTTATCAATATAAAATTTGAAACCTTTATAACAATATATCCGAAGAACCACAATATTGTCTATTATTTGTTGACGTTTCGGATCCACAACAAGATCCATCTTAGGAAAAAATAGCCTGAGGGAAAATGCAAGAGAATAACCCTAATTAATACTACTTGGTTGAGTGTAAGAAACCTAGAAAGTCGGCTTAGTGAAAATCTTAGGGTTTACTACATAATTTTCATATTAAATTGTTAAAAAACAAGTTGATTTTAATTTTATAATTTAATTAGTATATTATAATAATGTTATAAGCTAGTTTTTAAGTTAATTTAAGGTCTGATTTTAATTACATTAGAGGTATTAATAATAAGATTTATTAGTGTTATAGTTTGGTTTAATTTAGAATTAAATAAAATGGTAATAAATATTAGTTTATTATTTTACCTTAAGAACTATGTTGCACGCTGGTTATTAGTTTTAAAAAGGTTTGAGTTAGTTTATTAGAGGTAATATTATTATTATTAATGATTTCTTACTATTTAGGGTTTATTTTTAGAATTAATTTAATGGTGGTTATAAGTATTCTAGGATTATTAATAGGTGAAAATAAGTATTCTAGGAATATTAATAAGTAAAACTAGTTTAGTTAATTAATTAGTTTAATTTTAATTTATAATAGTAAAGGGTAGAAATTGGGTTAAAACCTATTAATAAACCCTAACAATGGCACAATTTTATTAAGTCCTATGGATCAGGTTGTTGATATCTTCTTTCCCGAACGAGCGGGATCCAACTATCGCTAATGTCCAAACCGTTGTCTCTGTTTAGATTGTTGTGATTCTTAATGATTTCAATTGCTTCTCTAATTCGTCGTTTAAGGAGGTAGTCTTCTTTTTCTAGGATTTTGGTGTCTTCTAAGCATATGTGATGCTTTGATGTGAGAGAATGTTCTACTAAGGCTGAGGTGCGGGTTCGTTCATTCTTAATGTCAGCACCATGCTCTTTAATCCTAGTGTGAAAAGAGCGGCTTGTTTCTCCAATGTAGCATTGTCCACACAGACATTCTATTATGTATACTCCTTTGTAATTGAGTTGGTCCGGTTTGTCTTTAACTAATCTCATTTTCTGTTTGATGGTATCAAGTGGTTTGAAAGAGGTTTTAATTTCTTTCCTCTTCAGGATTTTTGCAATTTTATCAGTAACTCCTTGGATGTAAGGGAGGTAGGCGGTTGGGTTTTGGGATTGGTTGTTTTGTTGTTGAGGTCTATTGCTTTCTCTTTCTAGGGATTTCTTTATTGCATTCTTAATCTCTTTGTCTTTGTAACCTATGCTTTTGAAAACTTTGTGAAGGTGATTCTTCTCTTGTTCTAGGTGTTCTTTATCTGAGATTCTAATGGCTCTTGTGGATAAGGTGTTAAGAACTCCTAATTTTTGGTTGGGGTGGTGATGGGAACTGGCGTGAAGGTAGTTTTCGGTGTGGTTCTTTTTCTTGTACACTGAATGTCATAGTTTTCCGTCTTCTTTCTCATTGATTAGTATGTCTAGGAAAGGGATGTTGTCATTATCTTTGAGTTCCATTGTGAATTTGATGTCATCAGATAGACTATTAAGATGTTGGAAGAATTTATCTAGCTCTTCTTTCCCATGGGGCCAGAGTACATTAGTATCATCAACATAACGTTTTCATATTATAGGTTTCAGGGGATAGGAATCTAGGGCTTTCTTCTCAAAGTGTTCCATGTAAAGGTTGGCAACTATGGGGGAAAGTGGAGATCCCATCGCTACGCCACTAGTTTGTTCATAAAATTCTCCTTGATAGCTGAAAAATGTAGAACGAAGACATACCTCAGCTAGTTTCGTTGTTTGAGGATCGACTACTTCTTTGAAAACCATGATTGCTTCATTAAGAGGGATATTTGTGAATAGAGAGACAACATCAAAGCTAATGAGGGTGTCATTCAACTCTACTTTTTCATTCTTAATAATATTAACGAAATCATTTGAGTCTTTAATGAAGGAATCAATATGACCTACTAGGGTGCCTAAAAATTTCGCGACATATTTGGCAAGCTCATAGGTGGGTGATCCTATTGTATTAACTATAGGTCAGCGCATATTCTTCTCTTAAGATCTAAATTATTTTTAAAAATTTCTGAAATCATTTTTTAATAATAAAAAGTTATCCACCATTATTAATTTACATTAGGTAAACAACATGGAAGACAAGAGGCTTCCTAAAATTTCTTCAAAATCGAGTCATAACAACCATCGACTCAAGCAAGGATGGCATAAAGATGCCCGATATTGGCTAAAATATTGGGGAATCATGGAAGACACCATTTTGTAGAATAAAGATACTATTAAAAAAACGTCAAATCAAAATTTAAGGAGAAAATGTGGTGTGATAAAGAGTTAGAAGAAAAAATAAAATTAAGATATTATAAGGATGTAATCAACCCTAATCTAGAAGATCAAAATGATCTATCTATTTTTGCTTGCGTGAACTAAGCAAGGAAAACACCATTTCTATGTGGTTTCTTTGGATGGAAAGTGTTGAAAAATACGGGGCCCTGTTAACTTCTGGGGATGGGGATTCTAGGGCCTGTAATTCCTATTCCGAACCTTGGCGAAGAGCTTCTTCAGCCCCTGAATCTGACCGAAGAGAAATGAAGGTGGAAAAATGTGGGAAATAGATTTCGAATTCTATAAAATAACATTGTCTAATGATTAGAAGGGATGTAGCGCAGCTTGGTAGCGTATTTGTTTTAGGTACAAAATGTCGCAGGTTCAATTCTTGTCATCCCTACCTTTCCCTTCTTTTCTATGGAAAGAGAAAGGAATGAAAGATAATTTTATATCGATTCGAATGGATCGATCTCAACCAAATCCCAGTAGAGAGGGTGAGGTACATAGTGGTCGACCAAAGGGAGACGAAATGGCTCACCTGACCACAAATAAGTGGGGTGAGGTACGGAGTGCTCAGCCAAAGGGAGAGGAAGAATAGAAATGTACTAGATTACTGGGATGTCCCATTTGCCTTAGCCTGGAGGGAGGGTACCACAATGGGCACTCTAGCCGCTCCTCTTGAAGTGTAAAGAAAAAAATAGGCATTGCTAAGATAAGAACAAATTCTCATGAGCTCCATAGTGAAACTGGGCGTTGGTCAATTCCTAAAACGCCATGGGATGAAAGAGTGTGTCACCTTTGTGACACTAAGAAGGTTGAATATGAAAATCACTTTCTCTTAGATTTTCCATCCTATACCCATATTAGATATCATTTTCAAAATATTTTTCACACTACCAACCGTCCTAACCTCTTAACTCAAAAAAAGTATGGTGATGTTGGAAAGATTCTCTTAATGATTTTCGAGCACATAAACAAAATTCTAAATAATTGAAAGTAATCACTTACCCTCTTAAGGTACGATAGACCAATTTGGTCTTAGTGGATGTTAATCATCATCATCATCATCATCAATTATAATAAATTTGAAAATAATATACATTCCCACAATAAAGGCCTATTAATTTATTATTAAAACACAATTTCTTTTAAAAAGCAAAGATGATGACCCCGCTGCCCCCAGACCCCCTAGACCCTGCAGAGGGGGTAACCCCCCTCTACACTCTCCCGTGTGGAGAAGTGTACATTATTCTGGGGTGTAAAGTCTTCATGGGGTATAAACATGGCTGAAAAACAAAGACCTCTGAATCAGGAAGATAATCAGGCTCCACAACCAGCATAGATGGCTCTCCAGTTCGTACTCCTATGGATTTAGTTGAGTTGATATGTTTGAGAGTGACGTCCCTTGTGGTTGAGCACCCGTGGACTTGTCCCTAGTGGTAGAGCACCAGAGGATGTGTGTGAGACCCCTTGTTATATTGTTAAAGAGTAAGACTATTGTAAAACCTTAATTTGTATTATGAAGGGTACAAGTCGGCCCTACTGTGTAAAGATAATTAATATTATGTAAAAGATTAATTATATTATTGAGTTGTACAAGTTGGCCCTATTGTTCCAATATACACATCTATTTGATGATTTAGTTCATGTATTTATTAGAGAGATACATCCCCATTATGGATCATATCTCATTCACTCAACGCTTAACTTGGTGATATGGAATTCAATGCGCACTTCTTATGCGCTAGATTTCTTGGTCATAGAGCACCCTATTGTGTGCGCTAGGATTTTTCTATGGAGATGGTTCTTCTCTTGGCAATATAGTAAAGGGTTGTTGGGTTTTTCCCTTGGATGAGAAGGGTTTTCCTAGGATAACTTCTTGTGTCTTGTGCATGGTTATTCTTCTTGTGATCTTGGTTTACTGCAGCTATTGTATTTTATAATGTTGATGCATTGTTTATGGTTCAAGTTCATGCTAAATTTAAAATAAACTACATGTGATTGATCTTGCATTAAAAATTCAACATGGTTTCAGAGAAATGTTTAGGAAATATCCATTGCACAAGCTACTCTAGCAACTTCCAAGCCAGTCGTCACCTTCTTGTTGCAACTGCAAAAATGACCCTTACCCTTTTCCTTGTCAAGCTAGTTTTAGCACTTTCTCTTGAGCGTTGGGACTAAATTATTCACAGACAGGTATGACCTAGTCTAGTGCATGACCTGCAACTTTTAGATTGAAAATTGAAGAAGTTTAGATTTTTGGCCTTAGGGTTTCTAGGGTTTCTGCAGATTTCAGTTTCTAGGGTTTCTGCAGGTCATTGGGGAATTCTTGTAGCTCACTGGGGTTATTTTGACTCTCCAAGTCTTCTTGTTGGCAGTCATAAGTCCAATGAAACCTAGGGTTTTTATCCCATCCCAACCGTCAGGTTTTCTGAATCTAGGGTTTCTAGCCTAGCCATTAAGGTTTGTGAAGAATCTGCAAGCCATGAGGAACATAACTTTGGTGGAAGATATTATTGATGGATCAAGCAACTTAATCTCCTGGAAGTAAATATTACACATCACTCTAGAAGAGAGTGACATATTGAGATTGATAGAAGGAAATCTACCAACAACATCAGCCGATGAAGAGAAGACCGAATGGAAGACAAATGATGTCAAAGCTAGGAAGATAATCATCTACTCAATAAGAGATCATATACTACCTCACATTTCTACCTTGAAGACAACTTATATAATGTATGATACATTGAAGAAGATGTTTGAGAGAAACAACACTAACATATCTCTTACATTGAAACACCAACTTCAAAATCTCAAGATGACAAAATATGACACCATTGCTACCTTCTTCATGAAGATTTCAGAGATCAGTGATCAGTTAGGTGCCATTGGAGAAACCATAACAGACATAGAGCTTGTCATGATTACTCTCAATGATCTTCCAAGCCAATGGGAACCATTCATTCAAAGTATCATTGGAAGAGCATACTTACCTCCGTTTGATCGTTTATGAGAAGGCTGCACTCTGGAGGAAACTAGACTTATAGCCAGAGGCGTGCAAGACTCCCATCATAATGACAATCAAGCCCTTGCTTTTCATGAAAAGAAAGGAAAAATAAATAGAACAAGATTCAACAAAGCATTCAATGACAAGAAAACTTCAGCAGCCCCAGGTCATGAATAAAGAAAAGACATATCAAAGATTCAATGTTTCAGATGTGACAAGTATGGACACATTGTGAGAAATTGTCTTACAAGGAAGAAAGGAAGACAACATACCTCCACTGCCAATGTTGATTCAAAACCACCTCAGAGAGATGAAGACATAAAGGATGAGGTGTTCTTTTTCATTTCAACACTCTCAGGTACGGTTCCTACTGATAGTGATATCTGGTTGATTGACAATGGTGCTTCCAGACACATGAATGGATATAGAGAACATCTTACAGGCCTTGTAGAGAAAGAGTCTCGTCTACATGTTGTACTTGGTGATAATGCTAGATATACTGTGAAGGGAGTTGGATCTTCTTCTTTCCAACTATATTCTGAAATACCACTTCAATTTAGTGAGGTACTATATGTACATGGGATGAAAAGGAACCTTGTAATTGTTTCTTCCTTAGAGGATAAAGGCTACAAGGTTATTTTCTATGAAGGAAAAGTTCTTGCATGGCACAAGAACTCACGCATGGATTCTTCCTGGGTGATTGGTGTTTGAGAAAACAGTTTGTATAGATTGATTGTCCTACCAGTCCAGACCTTATTACATGATACTATCAACTTGAGTGAGCTATGGCATAGGAGATTTGCTCATTTACATTATAGATCCCTTTCCGCTTTGGGGAATATGGTGACAGGCCTTCCAGAGATACATATCAAGCATGATGGTGTTTTCAAAGGTTGTGCTCTTTGAAAGAATGTCAAGGGGTCCTTTCCAAGTAGTGATAGTAGATCCAAGGGGATCTTGGACTTGATACAAACAGATGTTTTTGGACCTATGTTTGTTGCTTCCTTGAGTAGATACTTGTACTATGTGCTCTTCATCGATGATCACTCTCAAAAGACGTGGATTTACTTCTTGAAGACCAAGGATGGAGTCCTTGTGTGATTTCAAGAGTTTAAAGCTCAAGTTGAGAACCTGTTCGAGAGGAAGATCAAGGTGTTGAGATCAGATAATGGAGGAGAGTACACCTCCATGGATTTCCTTGATTTCTGTATTGAGGTAGGGATCAAGAGGGAGTACATCGTTCCTTATAACCCTCAGTAGAATGAGGTTGCAGAGAGGAAGAACAGATCCATTGTTGAGGCAACCAAAGTGATGATACATGATCAAAATCTACCTATGATTTTGTGGGCAGAGGCATCCATGATAGTTGTGTACGTTCAGAACATGAGTCCTCATAAGATTATGAAGAACATGACTCTCAAAGAATATTTCACTGGAGTGAATCCCGAGGTTGGACACTTCAGGATATTTGGGTGTCCAGTATACTTTCATGTACCCAAGGAAAAGAGGACCAAGCTAGACCCTTCAAGAAGAAAGGGTATATTTGTGTGGTACAATGAATCTTTGAAGGAACACTGGATCTACATCCCTGGTCAAAGACAAATCAAAGTTAGCAGAGATGTGACCTTTGAGGAAGATATAACCTTTCAAATATCTAGAGAATCTTAGATGGAGATTGGTAGTGAGAAGAAAGAAGAGAAAATACCTTCTCCCCCTTCAACAATTCAGAGGGAGACAATTATTGATCCAGTTGATCCCATAGCTCCAGTTGATGTTCCCAGAGACATTGTAGTAGCCTAGAAGAGGCCTGCATGGGATCAAAAAAATCTACAGGAGACAGAGGGACATGCAGCTCCTCATGGTACATTCTGATAGAGAAAGAAACCAAAAATATTTTTGATCTATTTTTCAACTATGAGCCACATCATTGATACTGAGCCTTCTTGTCATGGAGAAGCAACAGGTGAACAGGTTTGGAAATATTCCATGACCAAAGATTATCAGTCCATCATGAATAATGATGTGTGGGATATTGTTCCAAGACCAAAAGGGAAGTATGTAGTGACTTTCAAGTGGATCTATAAGATCTAACATGCAACTGATGGAAGTGTCGAGAAGTACAAAGCCAAATTTGTGGCTAGATGATTTTCTTAGGTGGAGGGAATATATTATGAGGAGACATTTTCTCCTGTTTCCCGATACACTTCCATCCGTATGATTATTTCCCTTGACGCATCCATGGGTTGGATACTACATTAGATGGATGTGAAGACAACCTTTCTCAATGGAAAAATTGAGGAAGAAGTTTACATTGAGCAACCAGATGAATTTGTGATACATGAGAAGGAGTCTCATGTGTGAAGGTTGAAGAAAGCCTTGTATGGACTAAAACAAGCGCCTCGTGCATGGTATGAGAAGATTGATGGATACTTGATGAGTTTGGGATTCAACAAGAGTGTGTTTGATCCCAACCTATACTACAACATTGTTGGTGATGAGTGCCCGCTTTTGGTCCTATATGTTGATGACTTATTCCTCACCAGTTCAGAAATCCTTATTATTGAATGCAAGCATGCATTGGCTTCTGAAAGTGTGATGAAGGATATTGGTATGATGCACTACTTCTTGGGACTAGAAGCATGGCATAGGAATGATGAGATTCTACTGAGTCAGGGGAAATACATAGTGGAGATATTGAAGAAATTTGGGATGACAGATTGCAATCCCATGGCTACACTGATGGTGATGAATATGAAGAAACTAAGCGATACTTCTTATGATTCGGGTGAGATTGATCCACATATTTACAGAAAAATGATTGGATAATTGATGTATCTGGTTAATACCAGACCTGATATATGCTATGCAGTGAGTGTACTCAGTCAGTTTATGAGTCATCCGAGACAAACACACTGGATAACAATGAAGCATGTGTTGAGATATTTACGAGGCACAATTGGTTATGGACTGGGATATGCCTCTAGTGTAGACATGATATTTTAGGGATATGACAATGCATATTTGGCAGGGAGCGCAGTGGACCAGAAGAGTACCTTCGGTTGTTGTTTTAATTTGGAATCTTCCATGGTTTCTTGGTGCAACAAGAAATAGACTTATGTGGATTTGAGTACTGCAGAAGCAGAGTACATTGCATTATGTGTGGCAGTATACAAAGCAGTGTGGCTTCACAAGATCCTTGCAGACTTATTTGGACATGAGATGGATTCCACTGTTATTCATTGTGATAACCAGAGTTGTGTGAAGCTCTCAGAAAATCCTGTGTTTCACGATAAATCGAAACACATTGAGATCAAATAACATTACATTAGAGATATGGTGCAGAAGAAAGAAATACATGTGCAATACCTTTCTACACACGAGAAATTTGCAGATGTCTTCACCAAACTGCTTGCTAGGATGGAGCTTGAGTACTTCCGTGAGAGACTTGGCCTGGTGGAGAATGCCTCCCTAGCTGAGAGGGAGTATTGATGATTGTAGCTTCATGAGACATTCTCCAGATTGTACTCCTCTGGACTAAGTTGAGATGATATGTGAGAACATCTATGTGATAGGTGAGTCGTACTCCTCTGGACTGAGTTGAGATGACTTGTGTTGGTCTCTTGTCATGCTCCTATGGACTGAGTTGAGATGAATTGAGATGGTCTCCTGTC
>ML791434.1:222111-232277 GCA_009831015.1 Picea engelmannii
TTGTTGCTTATGGTATCCATCCATATGAAGACAAACGAGGATGGAAAAAATGTTGACCAATAAAATTAGTGAAGGGATTAGACGAGCTTCTACAAATGTAAAAGATCAGGTAGCATCAAGTAAATTGATAACAACCATGCAGGTATGCATTTGGGATTGTTATAACATATAAATGTTGAAGGGAATGAAGGTAGGAATTACCTCATTCTAATATCAGTATTTGAATTGATGGAAAGGAAGGAGGCCTTGAGTATGCAAATATTATTTGTTGCTCAAATGCATTTATAGGTAATTTAATTGCATATTTTGTTATGTTGGTTATGAATTCATAACCGAGTTAAGTCGAGAGACATTACTCTTGTTGCAAAAATGAATGTCATTTGAGATGGTCATGTGTGAGTCCATGATGATTTTGGATATGGAAATGATACAGTGTTATCCCAGTGCATGCTGGTTATTCCTTATGTAATTGAGGTTTGGACTGCAACCTTTTTGCCTATGCTAAATAACACTAAGGGATGATGCTCCTAGTGTTGTGTATGGGTTGAAGAGGAAGGTATCTAAAGGATCAGATGGGTTATGGGAAAAGTTTTGGATGGTGTATTAAGACATGGGAAATACCTTCCAACTCACATGGTGGAATACATTACATGAACATATTGTATCCCATAATCAATGCAATGATGCATTGTGTAGATGTGGCCAGGATTATTGCCACATTGGTTTTATTTATTAATAAAGTTTGATTGAATTATGAAAATATTGATGGGGTGATAATGCATGTAAAATGAATGATAATGTTATTCTAGATAATATGATGAATAGTAGAATGCCATTTTAATGTGAATAATGGTTGAAAATGATTGAATTGCTCGGTAGATACAATTTTGATATCATTTCATGAACTGCTAAAAATATACATGAGTGCTAAAAATATTGTTTGGCTACAAGAAAGTTAAGGAAATTGTAGGAAAAATGGTCTGGATATAGTGAATATGTATACCCATAAGAAAGATTGAAATCTACTTCTGTAAGAACCAAACATAAAGAACACAAATCTCATGCGTGGGAATTTTTATTTTCCTGTATAACCAGATTTGAGAAATTGATAATTGAAAGTTGTTACGATATAATAACAATTTGTTTGGATTCACGGAGTTGAGGAAATTGTAGGCAAAATGGTCTTGGATATGGTAGGGATGTAATCCCATAGGGAAGACTAAAATCTACTGTTGCAAGAGCAAAACAATTATGAGCAAAAAGACTCATGTTTGGGAAATTTTGTTTTCCTGTGTAAAACAGAATTGAAATTTTATAATTATATGATGATGTCTCATGTTAATTGTATGCATGTAATGCAGATGAGATGGTTGCCACAAGTTATATATTGCTAGTGCAAGTCTAGCAACAAGTTGGCATTTGTCTATGTGAGAACACCTTGACAAATGATGGATCGCCCAAGGAACTGTATAACAATGAAAGGGATTCCTGAGCCTAGAGGGTGAGTTGCACTGTCGAAGAACCAGGTTGTCAGGCTTGAATAGTGAACTCTAGTGTGAGTTGCACTGTCGGAGAACCAGGTTGTCAGGCCTGAAGATTGAACTCTAGTGTGAGTTTCATTGTCAAAGAACCAGGTTGTTAGGCCTAAAGATTGAACTCTAGCGTGAGTTTCCCTGTCTAAGAACCAGGTTGTCAGGATTGAAGAGTGAAATCTATTGTGAGTTTCACTATCAAAGAACTAGGTTTTCAGGCCTAAAGAGTGCACTCTTGTGTGAGCCGCACTGCAGTAACAAGGTTGTTGTTGGTTATTTTCTTTTACTGATATTCTTCCTAGTAGTGAGTCCCTTTAGTTCCCAACTAAGATATTCCTAGCTACATGTGACAGAGAGACCTTGATAAACGAATGGTACATTCCTTGGGTTATCCTTGATAAATGGATGGTACATCCATTGGGTTATCCATGATAAACGAATGGTGCATTCCTTGGGTTAGCCTTGATAAACGGATGGGACATCCCTTGGGTTATCCCTGATAAACGAATGGTGCATTACTTGAGTTAGCCTTGATGAACATATGACACATCCCTTGGGTTATCCCTGATAAATGAATGGTTCATTCCTTGGGTTGGACAGGTCAAGAGGAAGAGAGCTAGTGGAAATCAGGATAGTTGTAGGAGAATATTAGTAGCTTATATATATGTTTCGGGCCAGGGTTCCTTTGTATTTGTGATTTTGGGAGCAGGATGTGCCTATGTATCTATGGTATTGGGGCCATAGTGCCTATGTAATTTTTTTAGGTTGGAATGCCTGTGTGATTTCAGGCCAAAGAGCCTATATGTTGATTATTGGTCAGGGAGCTGTAATTGTAAAATAAAATTACACCTGTAAGGCGTTGTGCACTAAGGACAGTGCAAAAATAAGGGGGAGGGGATGTAACATTCCCAATTCTAATCCCCAAGAATTATAATGTAATTATGTAAATGTGAATTAGACTGGTGAGTCAAGGTGTTGGGGCGAAGAGCCCATATTGATTTAATGTGGCCGAGGGTCGATTTGCATATTATGAACATTGAAATAATTAATAAAATTAATAATCATTGTTTGTAATATGAAAGAGATGAAGAATGATGGGGGGCTATGATTCCACAAGAGAGAGAGGTCCAAGGGGGAGTTATTCATGAGTATTAATTCAACCCACATTCTTGAAATCACTATCTTTGCGTGTAACCTCCTATTTGTTGATTGAGTGTATTTGAGACCAATCACTAAACTCATGTAAGAAGGTGGGTGTGAGTGGTCACATTCCATAGTTATTGGAGAGAATGGGATGAAGTACAATCATCCTTGAGAATAGTGTGAGTCAATCAATCAAGGAAGAAGATGAATTTCGCATGCAGACGAGGGACAATTTTTACATGGGGATTTTGGGGCAACAAAGGGGGAGAAGAGGGATAGGAAGAGGACCAACCATGGTATACTTGAAGGAAACCATTGTTTGGTTGTGTTTTTATGCTGAGAAATAGGCTTGTGTGGTTGTAAATTGGGTTATGAGCCTATAGTGCAATTTTCTGTGGAAGAAATGACTTAGAGCCTTGTGAAGGTTGTTGTGAGAAAATATGATACAAATGATAGTTCCTAGAGTTCCCAGTTGAGTGATTCCCGACCAACTAAATTCACTAGTGGCCCTGATAAACAAATGGTACAACCTGAGGTACTGTGAGCAGTGAAGGGAGTACATTCATTGGGTAGTGCAGGTTGTGGGGAAAATAAAGAGTTGGAGGTTTGAAACTGTTATGAGACTAGAACTTGGGTTTGGGGCTGCTCTATGTGGAGAGTGGATAGCTAGTGGGATGGATCTCCTTGTGTAATCATAGCTACAACTCAGGAATAGCTTGTTGATGAGAGAAAAAGATCAACAATGCCTATGGTTGGGAAGTTCATCCTTTGTTTGTATCCAATTAGTTAATCATTAAAAAATAAGTGTTTATGTTTTGTTCCTATGTTAATTCCACTATGTAAATGGTTTATACGAATGTTGTGTGTTTACTGTTTGCATGAACAATTATATTCATGTAATTAATATATGCTGCTAGATGCACTCAAAATTGTGGTATCATTCAATTGGTCAATATTGTGTGTGATTTGCGGCTGGTAAGCTACATGAATTTAATTAGCAGTAAATATTAATAATTCAATGAGTTTTCACACGTAATGTTTCTCAATTGTGCATTGGGTACGTTACATTATGGTATCAGAGCTGTTAAAGAGAGAGTTTTTGTGTGACGTGACCTAACTTGGGTGATGGGGTGCATTACAATATCTGAGATCTGAATTTTATTCAGAAGATGATAATCATATTGATGATCAACATGTAGATGTTGAGCCACCACATATTCCCACGTGGGCACAAACCACCCTACATGAAGCATAAGACCTTGTGGGGGATCCAACAAATCATGGGAGGATGAGGTCTTTATTTGAGGATCTTCCTCATGCACTCATAGCTATCAAACCAATGATGCCCATGCATTTCTACATGATTATATATTTAGACTCATTGGCCTATGTAGAGGATGTAGGGAATCCATTCTAGGAAGCTGCTATGTAGGATGAGTATGACTCTCTCCTTGAGAACCAGACTGGGGATTTTGTTCCTCTTCCTTCAGACATGAAGCATTTTATATGCATATGGGTCTACATGACCAAGAAAGAAATAAATGGACAGGTGAGAAAGTATAAGGAAAGATTGGTTGCCAAAGGATTCCAGTCGATCCATAGGATAGAATATGATAATACCTTTTCTCTTGTAGCAAATATGGACTCCATTTGATTGGCCCTTTCCATTGCAACAACCATGGGGTGGGAATTTCACCAGATGGATGTGAATAATGATTTTCTTAACGGGGATATCTCAGAGGATATTTACATGGAGCAACCACAGGGGTTCATTCAAAACTCATCCTTAGTGTGCTGACTAAAAAATTCCCTCTATGGCCTCAAGTAGATGCCTATAGCATGGTACGCGAAGATGGATTCCTACTTTCTTTCTCATCATTTTGTCAAATGAAAATCGAATCTTAGTTATTTGTGTTGACGAACTCCTTATCATAGGAAAATTGGCCTCAACCATTGCTGCAGTTAAATAAATTATGCATGATAGGTTCTCTATGACGGACATGGGTCCATTGCACTATTTCCTTGGTCTCGAGATCAATTAGGATGCTTCAGGCATCAAGATATCTCAGACTAAGTATGCTTAGGATCTCTTGGTTAGATTCCACATGACCGATTGCAAGTCAGAAACCACACTCTTTCTTTCTAGGGTACATCTTGAGGATCGACGGGATACACCAATGGTGGAAAAAACCTTGTATCGACAACTTGTGGGGAGCCTTCTCTATCTTACCCACACCCAACCAGACCTCTCATATGCAGTAGGGGAATTTTCCAGGTACATGTAAGATCCACATGAGCTACAATGGAAGGATTCCAAGCACATCCTTAGATATGTTTAGGGATTATATACATATTAACGAGTCAAGTTCCAACTATCTGCCTCAAATGACATCTTCCCTCGACCTATCGGAAAGTAAAGCCCTCTCCCCTTTATCTTACTACTCTAAAAAGAGGTTTCCATCCACATAGGAGACAGGTGGTCACATGACACTCTAGCCTCTCTATACTATCCTATCATCTACTTGGATGGAACTTCCAGCCCTACCAAGCAAACCTCAGGGAAGTTATACATAAATTCATTATTAATGGTCCGTGCCCATATATCATAAAGGTTCCAATAACTAGACATCAGTCTTCATATGGGTGACTAATAAAACCAATATGTGTTTTCCAAAGAAAGAACCATTTTGTTTCTCATCCGGCCATTGCTTTCCTTCTTAAAGAAGGGAAGGGTCTATTCCTCCGATCGACCTGTTTTCCTTTATAAAGAAGCTCACCCTAATTAAGTTCTATGAGATAAAGGGATTTAAATATAAAATATTTCCACACTTGTCTACCAGTGAAGGTTAGTCATATTACGACATGCTTTATTTGGGTTTCGTTCCTTCCCGCATAATTCAGGGTGTCAGATGCTGGTGGTTCTTAGTAAATGAGGTCAACTTAGTCAAATGGCATGGGCTCTTATGCTTCCACCTTTGTGACTCCTTTTTTATTTGAGTGTAACTAAATAAAAAACAATTGGGTTCGGTGACCCTTTCCTTAATGAATGTATCTCAAGTCTATACTTAAGTTTGTCTTTCCAAAGTCTGTTGCTTTACTGGGATGGAAACTAAGAAATATCTATTCCTTTGATTTGGTTGGCAACAATAAGAAATATCTATTCCTTTGATAGTGAAATTAATTATTTATTTAAAATCATTTCAATTACAAACCTAATTGCAATAAGTTGCTCCAATTGAAGCCCAGATCTTATTTANTGATTGGCCCTTTCCATTGCAACAACCATGGGGTGGGAATTTCACCAGATGGATGTGAATAATGATTTTCTTAACGGGGATATCTCAGAGGATATTTACATGGAGCAACCACAGGGGTTCATTCAAAACTCATCCTTAGTGTGCTGACTAAAAAATTCCCTCTATGGCCTCAAGTAGATGCCTATAGCATGGTACGCGAAGATGGATTCCTACTTTCTTTCTCATCATTTTGTCAAATGAAAATCGAATCTTAGTTATTTGTGTTGACGAACTCCTTATCATAGGAAAATTGGCCTCAACCATTGCTGCAGTTAAATAAATTATGCATGATAGGTTCTCTATGACGGACATGGGTCCATTGCACTATTTCCTTGGTCTCGAGATCAATTAGGATGCTTCAGGCATCAAGATATCTCAGACTAAGTATGCTTAGGATCTCTTGGTTAGATTCCACATGACCGATTGCAAGTCAGAAACCACACTCTTTCTTTCTAGGGTACATCTTGAGGATCGACGGGATACACCAATGGTGGAAAAAACCTTGTATCGACAACTTGTGGGGAGCCTTCTCTATCTTACCCACACCCAACCAGACCTCTCATATGCAGTAGGGGAATTTTCCAGGTACATGTAAGATCCACATGAGCTACAATGGAAGGATTCCAAGCACATCCTTAGATATGTTTAGGGATTATATACATATTAACGAGTCAAGTTCCAACTATCTGCCTCAAATGACATCTTCCCTCGACCTATCGGAAAGTAAAGCCCTCTCCCCTTTATCTTACTACTCTAAAAAGAGGTTTCCATCCACATAGGAGACAGGTGGTCACATGACACTCTAGCCTCTCTATACTATCCTATCATCTACTTGGATGGAACTTCCAGCCCTACCAAGCAAACCTCAGGGAAGTTATACATAAATTCATTATTAATGGTCCGTGCCCATATATCATAAAGGTTCCAATAACTAGACATCAGTCTTCATATGGGTGACTAATAAAACCAATATGTGTTTTCCAAAGAAAGAACCATTTTGTTTCTCATCCGGCCATTGCTTTCCTTCTTAAAGAAGGGAAGGGTCTATTCCTCCGATCGACCTGTTTTCCTTTATAAAGAAGCTCACCCTAATTAAGTTCTATGAGATAAAGGGATTTAAATATAAAATATTTCCACACTTGTCTACCAGTGAAGGTTAGTCATATTACGACATGCTTTATTTGGGTTTCGTTCCTTCCCGCATAATTCAGGGTGTCAGATGCTGGTGGTTCTTAGTAAATGAGGTCAACTTAGTCAAATGGCATGGGCTCTTATGCTTCCACCTTTGTGACTCCTTTTTTATTTGAGTGTAACTAAATAAAAAACAATTGGGTTCGGTGACCCTTTCCTTAATGAATGTATCTCAAGTCTATACTTAAGTTTGTCTTTCCAAAGTCTGTTGCTTTACTGGGATGGAAACTAAGAAATATCTATTCCTTTGATTTGGTTGGCAACAATAAGAAATATCTATTCCTTTGATAGTGAAATTAATTATTTATTTAAAATCATTTCAATTACAAACCTAATTGCAATAAGTTGCTCCAATTGAAGCCCAGATCTTATTTATTGGTTCAAAACTATCCCATTTAAGGGATCCTGTTTTCAAGGGCCCATGCTCTCCTGCCTGGTGGAAAGTCTTCTCGGAAAGTGGTCTACCTAATTAAGGTGGCGATTTGATCATCGAAATATCTTCCTTCGTAAAGTTTCTGCCCACTCTCCTATTGTCTGTTTTCAGGAGTGACTATTGATGTAGTAGTAGTAGTGAGTGTAGCTCCTGAGAGTAGCTTAGTGGGCAATCTCCTACTATCCTTTTAAGGAACACTTTCAAGACTTAGTGAATGGGATTGAAGTGAGCATCATAGGTTATGGAATCCATTATGCAGTAGGTTGTGCATTGGATCTCATGGGATTCACTGATTCTATTCCTTTTATAGTGAAAATAATTATTTATTTAAAATCATTTCAATTACAAATTTAATTGTAATAAGTTGTTACAATTGAAGCCCGAATCTCATTTACTAGTTCAAAACAATCCCATTTAAGGGATCTTGTTTTCAAGGGCCCATTCTCTCCTACCTGGTGGAAAGTCTTCTCAAAAAGTGGTCTACCTAATTAAGATGGCGATTTGATCATCGAAATATCTTCCTTCGTAAATTTTCTGCACACTCTCCTATTTTCTGTTTTTAGGAGTGACTATTGATATAGTAGTAGTAGTAGTGAGTGTAATTCATAAGAGTAGCTCAGTGGGCGATCTGCTACTATCCTTTTAAGTCAAACTTTCAAGACTTAGTGAATGGGATTGAAGTGAGCGTCATAGGTTATGGAATCCATTATGCAGTAGGTTGTGCAGTGGATCTCATGGTATTCACTAATTCTGATCTAGGTATGTGCTTAGTTTGGGTTCTCGTCCCATCTGTTGGTCGAGAAAAAAGATGACAGTTATTTCTCTATCGTCAACAGAGGTCGAGTACAGAGGAGCAGTCAACGTCACTATTCATGAAATTTGTCTTCAGAACTTCCTCGCTGATCTTGGCATCCAGTTTCATCATCCGACTCTCATTTGGTGTGACAATCAAAGTACTCTCAATTTTTCCAGAGACCTAGTGCAATGGAAACAGACCAAACACATAAAGATCCATATGCATTACATTAGAGATTCGATACATGAAAGGATCATCAATTTGCAGTATTGTCCATCTTCCAAAGAGACTGCAAACATCTTCACCTAGAAATTTACTGAGCAAAAGTTCTACTTCTTACATGATCGTCTCAGAGTGAAGGACACAATTGCTTAGAAAATTATTTTGTTCCTTCTTCATTTTTTGCATTGTACTTTGAGGGGGGGTTTTGTAATATCCCTAGGAAGAGCCCTAATTGTATTATGAATTATAAACATGTTTTGTAGGCTAGTGAGCCAGGAAATTATAAGCTGGTAGGCTTATGTGTTAGTAGGCCGGAGAGCTTAGGTGTTAAAGGCCAGGAGCCTGTTTTGTACATGTAAATATTCATATTATTAATATAAAAACATCATTGTGTGTAGACTGACCACGATAAAAGAGAATGGGGGACTATACTCCACTAGGATGGGTAAGGGAGAGGGGGATGAGAGGTTGGAAAGAGGGGCTAAGTCTAGGGGCTTAAGTCCAAGAGAATAATAATTTATTATTATTCCAAAAGTTGTTTAGAAGGATATGTTTTTATCCTAAGTTCCTTGGGGAGGACATGTGACTTCCAAAGGAAAGGAACGTCCTTCATGAGCGACAGGTGTCGGATCATGTACATGTAGACTTAAGGGAGAAATTCTTGTTGTTGGGGGGGACGGAGGAACTCATGAAGGCACTCACGCAGGGAGGTTCACACATAGACAGTTTGGGGGCTCTCACTCTCTCATCATATTCTCTATGCTAGACCAATCTACCCCATGTCTCCTCTTCACTCACACATTGAGCAATCATGTAGCCAACCATTTTCGCCATTGTTGAACCCGTGGCTATTGTGCACCTCTGTAATTTACTGAGTCATCCCTTTCCTTACCCGACTTAGCTATTGTGGTTTGAAGAGGCATTTTGTCAAGTCGTGGTTGAAGAGCCAGGTTGTCAGGCCTGTGAGCAACTCTCTCCAGGTGAGAGAGCGTGCTGAGGAAGTGATTTCTCCGGGAGGGGTCCTGTAGCTGCTACAGAGCTCTGAGAATTCCGGTCTGGCCTGTTGTTGAAGCCCAAGGTAAGGGAGGTGGAGTAGTCAATGGACTGTGTGACAGTGAAGGTGTATACTCTTGGGGTGGGACATGCATGTGGGGAATGAGAGTCTGTGAGTAGTGGGCATATGTGGCTCTTGAGAGATAATCCTTCCTCTTAAACTGTGTGAATTTCCTATTGATATTGCCTAGCCTAGGAATCCATTTCCTAGTGGAGTTTAGTACCATCTCGAGGGTGACCCACTGCTGAGAGTGATGAGCAGTGTGGTCTAAGGATGGGAGGTTCGTGGAATATCTGCACGTAGTTGGTGGTTTTTCTCAAGTTAAAAGATAAGTATCATTTTCATGCTTAATTATGTATGTTATGCATGTCTGTGATTCTTGAAATGTTATCATGTGTTCTGTTGTATGTTGGACTTATTGTCAATTCCATTTGAGTTTGTATGGTAGCAGTAATTCTGTGTTATTTGTTTTAAATTCATTAGAAATGCATGTTATATA
>ML791434.1:242921-259671 GCA_009831015.1 Picea engelmannii
CCCTAACCCAATGACCTGGATTAGTCCAAAACCCTAATTCCTTAACCGGAAATAGAAAACCATCGGCAAAAAACCATGTGCCGAAAAACCACCTAATATCATGTGGTCCCGAAAATATGTCGTCCTGGTAATATGTCGTCCCGGTGGAAATATGTCGTCCCGAAAGAATATATATACCCAACAACAAGCTTAGATACTAACTCTGTGTGTGATTAGATGATAGATTAGACTTTCTTTAGGCTGAAACAAAGTTTAAAATAAAGTTTAAAACAAAGTTTTAATTCATGATTTCTTTGACAGGGCTTCGGTGGATGGATAGTGTTAGTTTTAGTTTTCATTTCTTATCCAATTACTATTTAGTTTTGCTTATATAGTTGTTATTTAGTTTTCTCATTTCATTACTTGTCATATGCTGGAATAGTGTTTAATTTCTATTTATGAGTATTTTCTCTTTTTGCAAATTGAATTGTCAAAATAGGACTAGTTTAGTTTGCTTCATGCAATTTATTTCTTAGCTCTAGGTTGCAATTTCAATTCAAAGTTGATTATTGAATTTAGATTTCAGTTATGAATCTTAGTATGAATTTTCTTAATTAATATAGAGTGCAATTGAATTTACTAGGAAAGTATCTTTATACTGTTGATGATTAATGTATGATTGAATAATCACATGGATATGCAGGATAATTGATGTTGTTTCCATAATGGCTAAGTTCTCACTGGATTGCCTAATTCACACTTTTCACTTTTCTATTGAAGTCAATATCAAATTTATTCCTCTTGAATTATCGTTCATTGTTAAGTGCCATTGTGATATTATAAGACAACAGAGACATTCACATAACCATCAACACTACATTTGAGTTTTCTTTCTTTCATAGATTAGAAGATAGTCTTCTTCCTTTGGTAGATTAAAGGATAGCTTGCTTATCATAGGTTAAAGATTAGTTGTTAATTGCTTTTATCATCATAATTCTTTCAATTCAATAGATTTTCTTTTGTAAATAGTTGTGAAGTTTAAATTAAGAATAGAGTTCACTTGTTTCTTAGCTTAATTAGTTGCTTATTGATTAGTTTACTTGTTGTAGAAGTTATCCTAGGTTAGTTTCTTGCTTGTCTATTTTCCTTTGATAGGGTAGTTGATTATTGAATTTGAGTAGGTTAATTAAAGTAGTTTGTTGTCGCTATTGCTTATTAGGTAGATAGTTTGCTTTTTCTTATTGTTATGATTAAACTAGTTTGCTTTAAGTAGGGTTTTCATTTGCTTTCTTACAACTATCCATCAATCCTTCGTTCAAAGGTTACTTAGGGTACATAGTTTGAGTTTCTTAGTAGGGTTTGATCATTAATAGTTTTTGCTTGAATAGATTATCCCTTAGATAACCACTTCCTTAGTTAGACTATACTACTACCAACCCTTCTACCTTGGCATATGTATTGCTACAACTCTAAGTTTACTTACCCCAGGCTGACAATTTAATTAAGGGTTTTTAGTGTGCTTTTAATGCATATAGAACACCCATCAGAGTGCATCGACAAAGTCTTTGACTCAAAAATATCGGGATAAATAACTTGAGTTTTATTGTGAAGGGATGCAAATATTTGTTGCAAGGAGTGCACAGATCCGAAAGTCAACTAAGTGTCGAAGCAACCCTCTAAGAAGAAAGGGGTTTGAGAAAAGAAGCTCAGGAGGAGGAGAGAAAACAGTCATCAGATATGTTGTTGGAAGGAGTTTGGACCGTTAGATCCATGTCCAGGAAAGAAAAGGAGAGCATTGAGGAGGAAACAGATCCCAAGCCATCGGATCTTAGCGCAAAGGATCAACAATCGCCCGATCCAGGTTGAAATATGGCGCAAGATCCATAACTCCAGAGTGAGAGCACTTCAGAAGTTCTATGATCGAGGAGAAAGAGAAATAGATGAAGTAGATCCTGGTCGTTTGTCACTAGAGGGGTATGTGTCAATAGATTTGAGACTTTGGGGAAAGTAATTTTGGAGGATTTCAAGTGTGGAGTGTGACAAACTCCTGAAGTCTTGAATGACGAAGTAGATCGCAACTGTCCATTGCGAAGGACACACGTCGGCAAAGTATGAAATTCGGGTGAGAGAACTCTGGGAGGAACGAGTGTGCAGGAGTCTGAAACTCACAAATCTCGAACAACTGAAGTGGATAGTGGTCGTCAGATCAAGGGGGAGACATGTGTCAATAGATTGTGTACTTCGGGAGGAGGCAAGTGTTGTGATTTTGAAACTCCTGAAGCCTGAAGTGCTGAAGTCACTCATTGTCGTTGATCGTGAAGGAGGACACACATCGATATATCATGAACTCCGGGGGAAAGTGCCCCGAGCAAAAGCGAGCGTAGAGGAGTTGAAACTCTTGAAGTCCGAAGCTCTGAAGCCCGAAGAGCCAAAGTGGTGAGTCATGATGACATCACCTGGGGGTGACGTGCACCTCTCCTATATCTTCCATGTGCCCCCACCTAGAATGTTGATAGATGTACTATGTGGGCCCTGAGGTTGAATAACATAGTTAAAGGTCAGCGGGTCCACACTAGTGTTGATCACAATACATCCAGATCGACAGCCAGGAGGAATTGTGGGGACCCAAATTGCATGGGAATTAATTTCTCAGGGTGATCCCACAATCCGAACCACGATTTTACCTGGGGATTACATGTCAGTGTCAGAGGAATTGCGGGATGAAAGGCGGGTTACTCCAAACTACAGATGCATGCCCTTGCAATTTGAAAGACGTTAAGTGATGTGACTATTCGGTATCTTAGTTCAAGTATGAAAACCGTGGGTGCCAGTGGACATGTGGCGCCAGTTGTGAAGTCCAGAGACTTAACACTCTGGAAGAATGTTTCATAAGGGAACGAAAGGAATAACTTTCAAAATTTTTGTAATGCCGAGGTGACGAGACGTAATAAAATCACCAAAGGTGACATGGAAGTATTCAAAGATTAACGGTTCAGGGCATTGGGGGTGTGCAGATGTGAAATCCTTTGAAGTCCCAAAGCTCCGAAGTCCCATAGCTTAGATGCCTGAAGTTTCGTAGTGGGTGTCAGCCATTGGATGCTGGGTAGTCATGGAGTGTTGATCCACCCTACTTTGTATGTTTTTTAATTTAGAACTCCAAGAGATTTGTTGTGATGTACTTTGAAAACTTTTGAAGTCCCGAATAAGCGCATATCGATCTAGTGCTTGGCCACATCCCATGGTCTCATGGGTTGGGGGCTAAGAAAAAAGGGGCTAGTGCCCGAAAAATCATTGCAGAGCAGAGCTTAGAAAGAAAAAGGAATCTGAAAGTTTTCTTGAATCAGATTGGTTTATGAATATTGTGGAATTGGTTAAGGATTGATGGCCTGGAAAATTTTGGTTGACTGCACATTGTGTCAAATCGCTATGATCCACACCAGGTATGCTTATTTCATGTTTTGTGATGATTTTTGAGTTTAAATTGATATGTTTTTATTATCCCAGGAAACTAATTCATGTTTTGTATGTCATAAGGAAAAAACACAGCTTGTTTTTTCTTTCGGCACTCAGTCCGGTACTCCATCCGACACTCCGTCCTGCACAAAAACGATGGGAGATTTGGTGGTTATGGTATTGGCAGCCAACGATGGGCAAATCAGAGACATGGGTTTTTCTCGTTCTCGTGGCCTCCAGCTATTGAAATCTTGACAACTCGATTTGGGTTGTTATGTTGGGCAATTATTGGCTCGCCTCATTTCTAGAAGCCACCGACGGTTAGAGCATCTTAAATGCAATTTACTGTTTTTAGAGAGGCTTGACCCTTCCAGTGGTCGACCTCTCAGCTTGTAAAACTTATAAATACCACCTCAGTGGTTAGATAAAAGTTAAGAAGTCATGTGTTAGAGAGAAAAGACAATTTCACTTTGTTTTTCTATTTTCATTTTGCTAAGACTGTGTAAAGACTGCATTTGTAGTTTTAATGGTGAATTTGTGTTGTTGAAGCTCATGGTGCACCTTTGAAAAGTAACCACGACTTGCTGGGGGGCCCACCAATAGTCTGGGTGAATATACTATGAGTTTTCTTGTGAATTGAATAGCGTAGATGTCTTTTTATTTCTTTTCCTGTACATGAATTGTCATTTTTCTTTCTTATTGTATAAATTGCTGCTATAGCTTAATTGTTTTAGTTTCTTTTGCAGGTTGTTATGAAGGATCTTGTTAATATGCAGTGACTTTCTAGTTAGTAGAAGCAAGCTTGCAAGCTTAGATACTAACCTTGTGTGTGATTAGATGATAGATTAGACTTTCTTTAGGCTGAAACAAAGTTTAAAATAAAGTTTAAAACACAGTTTTAATTCATGATTTCTTTGACAAGGCTTTGGTGGATGGATAGTGTTAGTTTTAGTTTTCATTGCTTATCCAATTACTGTTTAGTTTTGCTTATCTAGTTGTTATTTAGTTTTCTCATTTCATTACTTGTCATATGCTAGAATAGTGTTTAATTTCTGTTTATGAGTATTTTCTCTTTTTGCAAATTGAATTGTCAAAATAGGACTAGTTTAGTTTACTTCATGCAATTTATTTCTTAGCTCTAGGTTGCAATTTCAATTCAAAGTTGATTATTGAATTCAGATTTCAGTTATGAATCTTAGTATGAATTTGCTTAATTAATATAGAGTGAAATTGAATTTACTAGGAAAATATCTTTATACTGTTGATGATTAATGTATGATTGAATAATCACATGGATATGCAGGATAATTGATGTTGTTTCCATAATGACTAAGTTCTCACTAGATTGCCTAATTCACACTTTCCACTTTGCTATTGAAGTCAATATCGAATTTATTCCTCTTGAATTATCGTTCATTTTTAAGTGCCATCGTGATATTATAAGACACCAGAGACATTCACATAACCATCAACACTACATTTGAGTTTTCTTTCTTTCATAGATTAGAAGATAGTCTTCTTGCTTTGGTAGATTAAAGGATAGCTTGCTTATCATAGGTTAAAGATTAGTTGTTAATTGCTTTTATCATCATAATGCTTTCAATTCAGTAGATTTCCTTTTGTAAATAGTTGTGAAGTTTAAATTAAGAAAAGAGTTCACTTGTTTCTTAGTTTAATTAGTTGCTTATTGATTAGTTTACTTGTTGTAGAAGTTATCATAGGTTAGTTGCTTGCTTGTCTATTTTTCTTTGATAGGGTAGTTGCTTATTGAATTTGAGTAGGTTAATTAAAGTAGTTTGTTGTCGCTATTGCTTATTAGGTAGATAGTTTGCTTTTTCTTATTGTTATGATTAAACTAGTTTGCTTTAAGTAGGGTTTTCATTTGCTTTCTTACAACTATTCATTGATCCTTCGTTCAAAGGTTACTTAGGGTACATAGTTTGAGTTTCTTAGTAGGGTTTGATAATTAATAGTTTTTTCTTGAATAGATTAGCCCTTAGATATCCACTTCCTTAGTTAGACTATACTACTACCATCCCTTCTACCTAGGCATATATATTGCTACAACTCTAAGTTTACTTACCCCGGGTTGACAATTTAATTGAGTGTTTTTAGTGCATATAGAACACCCATCAGAGTGCGTCGACAGAGTCTTTGACTCAAAAATCTCAGGATAAATACCTTGAGTTTTCTTGTGAAGGGATGCAAAGATTTGTTGCAAGGAGTGCACAGATCTGAAAGTCGACTAAGTGTCGAAGTAACCCTCTAAGGAGAAAGGGGTTCGAGAAAAGAAGCTCAGGAGGAGGAGTGAAAACAATCGTCATATCTATTGTTGGAAGGACTCTGGACTGTTAGATCCATGTCAAGGAATGAAAAGGAGAGAACTGAGGAGGAAACATATCCCAAGCTGTCAGATCTGAGTGCAAAGGATTAACAATCGTCTGATCCAGGTTGACAGATGGTGCAAGATCCACAACTCCAGAGTGAGAGCACTTCATAAGTTCTGTGATTGAGGAGAAAGAGAAATAGCCGAAGTAGATCCTGGTCATTTGTCGCTAGAGGGGTACGTGTTAATAGATTTTAGACTTCGGGGAAAGTCACTTCGGAGGATTTCAAGTGTGGAATGTGACAAAATCCTGAAGTCCTGAAGGACAAAGTAGATCACAACCGTCCATTGTGAAGGACACACGTCGACAGATTATGAACTTCGGGTGAGAGCACTCCGGGAGGAACGAGTGTGCAGGAGTCTGAAACTCTCGAAGCCCGAAGAGCCGAAGTGGATAGTGGTCGTTAGATCAAGGGGAGGACACGCATCAAGAGACCATGTACTTCGGGTGGAAGTACTTTGGGAGGAGGAAAGTGTTGTGATTTTGAAACTCCCAAAGCCTGAAGTGCTGAAGTCACTCATTGTAGTTTATCGTGAAGGAGGAAACACTTCGATAGATCATGAACTTTAGGGGAAAGTGCCCTAGGCAAAAGCGAGCGTAGAGGAGTTGAAACTACCGAAGTCTGAAGCTCCGAAGCCTGAAGAGCTAAAGTGGTGAGTCATGATGGCGTCACCTGGAGGTGATGTGGACCTCTCCTATACCTGCCATGTTACCCCACCTAGAATGTTGGCAGTTGTACTATGTGGTCCTTTAGGTTGAATAACATAGTTAAAGGTCAGCGGGTCCATACTGGCGTTGATCACAATACATCCAGATTGACAAACAGGAGGAATTGCAGGGACCCAAATTGCATGGGAATTAATTTCTCAGGGTGGTCCCACAATCTAAACCACAGTTTTACCTAGGGATTACGTGTTAGCATCAAAGGAATTGCGGGATGAAAGGCAGGTTACTCCATACTGCGGATGCATGCCCCTGCAATTTGAAAGACGTTAAGTGATGTGACTATTCGGTATCTTAGTTCAAGTATGGAAACCATGGGTCCCAGTGGACACGTGGCGCTAGTTGTGAAGTCCAGAGACTTGACACTCTGAAAGAATGTTTCATAAGGGAACGAAAGGAATAACTTTCAAAAGTTTTGTAACACCGAGGTGACGAGATGTATTAACATCACCAAAGGTGACATGGAAGTGTTCAAAGATTAACGATTCGGGGCATTGGGGGTGTGCAGATGTGAAATCCTTTGAAGTCTCAAAGCTCCGAAGCTCAGAAGTTCTGGAGCTCAGATGCCTGAAGTTCTACAGTGGGTGTCTGTCATTGGATGTTGAGTAGTTGTGGAGTGTTGATCCACCCTACTTCACAAGTTTGTTAATTCAGAACTCTGAGAGATTTGTTGTGGTGTGCTTTGAAAACTTCGAAGTCCCGAATAAGTGCCTATTGATCTAGAACTTGGCCACAACCCATGGTCGCATGGGTTGGGGGCTAAGAAAAAAGGGCTAGTGCCCGAAAAATCATTGCAGACCAGAGCTTAGAAAGAAAAAGGAATATGAAAGTTTTCTTGAATCACATTGGTTTATGAATATTGTGGAATTGGTTAAGGATTGATCGCCTGGAAAATTTCGGTTGACTACACATTGTGTTTGCAGAGTTAACGATTGTCAGAACCAAACTAAATTGCCACTTAGTGCAGAGAAATGGAGGAGGCACATAATTCTTTTAGTTTAGAAAATGAAGCTAAAGGAATGGATGTCCATTTGGGAGTTGAAGGATCAAACTCCAATGGGCATGGAGAAGAGATAGATGAGGGGGAGACATGATGAATATCATTTAAAGATTGCAGAAATATGTCCAGACTCACCGAGCAGATAACAAAAAGCTCATGAAAGCCAGGGAACAACAGGGAGAATTCAACATAAAGTTGATACAGATCTTGGAAAGGATAGAAAATAAATTGGATAAGGTGAGTGACTCTAGTAAATTAGGAAGTCATGGGTCTCTTGATGAATAGAGGAAATCAAGAAGTGTTGGTAGACACCATCATCACTCCCAAGGGAACTCCAAGAGGAGGGTACACAGTAGTTCAAGCCCATCTTCTATTAGAAAGCATAATAGATATGGAGTGGATGAATTGAAGGGTGAAATGAACAAGATTAACCCTCCTACATTTGATGGAGAGCACAAGAAGGAGGAAGATGTCAAGAGATGGCTTCTTGGCATGAGGAAATATTTCCAACTGCAGAATTATTCCTCTCACGCAGAAGGAAGAATTACAATGTATCAACTGAAAGGAAAGGAATCCATGTGGTGGGATCAACTTGTGCAGGTGCAACACATAAAAGAGAAAAATGTTACTTGGAAGGAATTCAAGAAGTATTTTGAAAATAAATACTTGACTAAGAGATACTATGACAGAAAGATAAAAGAGTTCTTTGAACTCAAGCTGGGTAGCATGACCATTGATGAATATGAACAGAAGTTTTTGGAATTGCTGAAGTATGTCCCTTTCATCAAAGATGAGACTGTCAAAATTCAAAGGTATCTGAGAGGACTACCATCTCCCATTAGTGACAAGATCCAGTATGATGATCCTAAAACTATGGAAGAAACTATAAGGATAAAAATTCTTATATGAGAAGCAAAGAGAAAAGCCCACTTTTTGGAAGGCTTGGGAAGACAAGAATAAATTCAAGATGGATCAGAGGAAGAAGGGAACTAAGCCATCCTTTTTCAGAAATATCCCTCAAGGACAACCAGGTTTTAGAGAGCCCAGGAAGGTTGAAATAGGTGGGAAAATTCCAAGACAATCACCTATGGAATGCTCGGGTTGTAAAGGAAATCATAGGTATAAAGATTGCCCCCACATAAATGAAAAGGTGAGAGTTGTCCACAATTTTCAATAGGAACAAACATTGGAGGACATGGGCATAAGTGTACCAAGGATCTATGCATCCCTGGACAAAAAGAAAGAAGAATATTAGTCACATATGATTGAAGTGGAAGGTATGACCAACAACCAAACCATTACTATTTTAATTGATTCAGGAGATAGTCATAATTATATAGATCCTAGAATGGTGGAAAGTTTTCATTTTCCAAGAGGCAAGCATGGAAAATCTTGGTTAGTGTAGTTGGCTATAGGAGCCAAGAGAAAGGTTGTTGATTTGGTTAAGTCATGTCCACTGGACATGAATGGATTGAGCACAAGGGCTGAATTGAACATATTACCTTTAGGTTTCTATGACAGTCTAATTGGGATGGATTGGTTGAACCAACACCATGCCATATTAGACTGTCATAACAAGGCATTCACTTGCCTGGATGAGGAAGAAAACCCAAGGAAAGTGCAAGGAATCCCAAGGGCAGTTAATGTTAGATAAATCTCAGCATAACAGTTGAAGAAGTGTTACAGGAAGGGATGCCAAATATTTGCAACTCATATTGAAGAAGCACCTAAGGAAAAGGTGTCAAATATTGAACACCATGCAATATTAAAATATTTTGAAGATGTATTCCAGGAGGTACCCGGGCTACCCCCAAAGAGAGATATTGATTTCTCTATGAACATGATGCCTGGAGCATCTCCAGTGTCAAAAACTCCTTACAGAATGAGTACACTAGAGCTGAAAGAACTGCAATTGCAGTTTGAAGAACTTTTGAATAAGGGGTATATACACCCAAGTGTGTCACCTTGGGGTGCCCCAGTCCTGTTCGTTAAGAAGAAATATGGGACATTGAGATTGTGCATCGATTTTAGTCAGTTGAACAAAGTGACTATTAAGAACAAGTACCCTTTGCCAAGGATCGATGATCTCTTTGATCAGTTGAAGGATGCCAAGATATTTTCAAAAATAGATCTCAGGTCAGGGTACCACTAGGTAAGGATAAAGGATGAAGACATCAACAAGATTGCCTTAAGAACAAGGTATGGTCATTATGAATTCACAGTGGTGCCATTTGGGTTATCAAATGCACCCCCTGTTTTCATGTGCTTAATGAATGGTGTATTCAGAGAATATCTAGACAAGTTTGTCATAGTCTTTTTGGATGACATCCTGGTGTATTCCAAGTCGGAGGAAGAGAATGAACATCATCCAAGGATGGTGTTGGAAGTTCTAAGAGAGCACCAACTGTATGCCAAATTGATCAAGTGCTCATTCTATCAAAATTATATCCATTATTTGGGACATATCATTTCAAAAGATGGGATAGTTGTGGATCCTGAGAAGATAGAATCCATCAGAGAATGGTCAGCGCCGAAGAATGTGACATAAGTTAGATCCTTTATGGGTCTATATGGCTATTACAGAGGGTTCATTGGAGGGTTCTCAAGGATAGCTCACCCCATCACTTCCTTGCAAAGGAAGGAGAAGAAATTTCAATAGACAAAAGAATGTGAGAAAAGCTTTGTTGACGGGCGAAATTGAATGCTCGCCAACTGGAAGAGTGGATCCGGTCCGGGGTTGTCTAAATAACCCAAGCCGTTTGGGATGACCCACCCTGACAGGTTTAGCGGCTCCGTTAGCCGATCTAAGTCCTAGAAAACAAATAAAAACTACACTAAAGAACTAATCTAAATGAAAACAATAATTAAAACAAACTAATAAACAAATCTAAACTACATATATAGAATCTATTACCTAAATCATTCAACTATAATCCTATAAAAGTAAACGTTTAATTATCAACATAATCAACTTCAATTACAAATATACAATATTTACAAATTACAGATTTAAATTAAAACCTGCAAAAACCATTTATAATCTATCCTAAGACAACGAAACCATTGTTTTTTGATTTTTATAATTTTATGAAAAAGAAATAGGATAAAAAATATCTAAGCTAAGCAACTAAAATAATAACTCTAACTACAAATCTGAACTATACATTATATCTATCTAAACTACTTATATTATACTAACAAATTAACTATCAAATAATAAATAACAAACTGACCTGAAGTAGCGCTTCAGGTTTGTCCTGTATCCAATAATTGATTAAGCTGTTCGGTGGGAGGAAACTCACACTTGATTCTCCACAAGATTCTCGTAAACGGGAAGCGGCTGTGCTCTTCAAATATAAATGACAGGACAAACAAGACATAAAAAATTACAACAATCTTATGATTTACAAATTATCGCAGTCAGATAAATCTTTGTGCAAAATTTGTACAAAACAATTCAATTAACGAAAAAGATAAACCTGTATTCATTAAATTGAAATAAAGTAATCGTTGTATTTTTTAAATAAGAGAGATCAGATATGGACAACATATAAATCAAATTACATCAACATGCAATGAATCATGATAGCTAAAGTAGTCAATGACTGATTGCAAACTGATATAAATAAAACTTGAAACAAAAGTTTGATATATTGAAAGCTAAAGCTATTACAAGACATCAACTTTCATCCTAGTCTGTATTATTATAAATCCATAGTCTGGTTCTCCCAACAATGATGATGGGTTCTTTACAAAAAAATAACAAGTATTTAAAGGCCACAGGGTAAAACATCCCTGTGGGAATGATCAAAACAGTTTACAAAAAATCTGGGAACAATCTCCCAAGTCTTCTCTATTTCTGCCTATGACTAACAACTTAAAACAAAAATATATCTAAACTGTCATAGCATGTCCAATTTGTCAATGAAATTCGTAGGTACCTGTAGGTGGACAAGAATAAACAAGTTTACATAACATTTTATTTGTAAAATTAACAAAAATCCAACTTTTATGACTAGCTAACAGAATCAAACGATTCTGTAGCTGGTCATATTTGCAAACAGAATCATTTTAAATCAATCCAAATGATAAACAAAAATCCATTCAACCTATTAAACAAATCCTTAATTACTAATTTAAAGCAGAGCAAATCGTTCATGCTAGCAATAAACAAATCTTTTATGCCAATTTGAAACAAACAAAATCGTGTTCAATTAACCGAATGATAACAGAGATATATGCGATCTGTCAACCAACCTTTTTATTGCCAATTTGAAGCAGACATAATCATATTTGAATAGATCGAATGGTAACAAGAATGCATGCTATCTATCAAACAAATATTTGATACTAATTTAAACGCAAACAAAATCGTTTATATCAATCCAAAACCAACCAAATCATATTAAACCAATTTAATCAAAACAGAGCTGTAATCGATCTAGCAATCAAATCTTTTGTACAATTAAAATGAAATCATTCTTGGTAATTCCATCATAACAGAATCGTTTTTAAATCTATCAAATCCAAACTATTTCTGAGCTAATTCAAACCAAAAATCGACAGTGAAATAACATACCTGGGTTGTAGGAAAACGATTTGGTCATGATAGCTTTGAGTTAACAAAGGCCGTAGCTGCCTCAACATTTTAAAGAGAACAGAGCCTATTGTCTTTCAGCTTGCTGACAGACTGCTTGATGAATCTTTGGATTGATCAAGGGTTCAATATTAGGCAGGATTGTAGGAAGGGGAAAGGCAGGTCGAGTGAGAGAGGTTCTGAGGCACAGGCTTGGAGAAGTAATAAACATTTGAACAAATGCACACAGACCAAAACACACCTTTCAGCCACGGAGCAAATCTGAAATTTGACCTCTAAAACACGAGCTATAACCCTGTAATAAACCAATTTCTGAGGAAATCGCCCAAATTGAGTGTAAAGGGGCTAATTTCGGTTCTGGGTTTTCAAGGGTTCGATCTGATTCAACATCGTTTGCCTAGAAACGCCCACGCAAAAACGGGTCTCTGGAGGCAATTACGGGGTTAGCCTACAAAATCTGGTATGGTGCTTCTCTCTAAGTTCAGAAATGCCTCATTGCGTGTCAAATATTTATATCTCAAATATGTAAAAGACTCAAGTTGTACTTGATATGCTTGCATGCCATTTCTTACCAAAATGAAAAAACATTTTACTATGAATTAAACGCTTAAAACAAATCATTATGACCCCTCGATGAAACATTTACTGGCATGCCATATGAATGAAAGCTATGTCAAATTATCTAAGGGCCAAACAATGTGAGCACAATTGATTACCTGTAAAAATGATTGTAAGAACACTAACTTCAGAACTAGTACAGAGGTTGTAATTGAACTTCCATTCCTTCAGAAGGAAAAAGGCCCCGCTCACCAAGTGGTGATACACTTGGGTGCAAGAGATCTAAAGAGTCATCATCTTCCTGGTTTTCCATAACCCAGTTGCTTTTGGGTGGAATCCTAATTTTCTTTCCTCTTTTAGACTCCCGATACTCTAAGTAACCCACGGTCACAACACCAGAAATAAACCACAGAATTAGAGCCCAGTTAAGTCCTCTCACATTCTTTGGCAATGTCGAAAAACAACGAAGTTTGGGCACCATTAGGTTCTATGCGCAATACAGGTGCCATGGGAGAGAACACACAATCGGCATGGTAAACGGACAGGGGTTTGGACAGGGTATACGCAGGATTGTAAGCTTAGAGATTTCCCCAAAACCAATAGTCTGTAACCCGAGATACAAGGCATGCATTAATGCCTAAGTGTGCGAGGGTAGTGGAAGGCAATAAACCCATGCAAAACAATCATATCCAAATGTACAATCAACGACGTGTATGGTGATTCAAATCACCATTGGTGTATGTTAACAACAATGCCAATCAAACAACCATTGATAACTATGATGAGTCGACCCGAATATTTGCACAAGCAATAGTGTTATTTAAAACCAAAACAATATTTTGAAATCAGCACCAAGGGTTCGATCATGACAAGTATGTGTTGTATGAAATGATTGCACCAAGGGTCTAACCACAATGTCAATGTGTTTTCATGAAACCAATACGCCAAGGAATTTGATCAAAGTACATCAAACTACTATTGTATCAAGGACTCAATCGCAATCACTAGAACACCATTGCACCACAAATTAATAAAAAAGAAGTCATATTAAAAACAAAAAAAACGCCAAGTGAGTAAAGGTTTTGGTGTCTTGCCAACTGTGTGACTGTCATTGAGTTATAGGAGAAAATGACCATAGAAAAAGATTATAATCCAGTGACGATTTTAATGCCATCAACATGACTTCGAACAAGGTTTTCACGCTTGCAGTCGTGAAAATGAGAACAAAAGGCGGGTGTGCAAATGCGCAAGATAATAGTGTTGCTTTATTCAAAAGATTGCGATGAGAATCAAGGGTTCTAAAACACTTGTGTAGGAAACTCATAAAGATAGGATAAAAATGCGAATTGGTTGCCAACAATGGCGACACACTAGTAGAAGCAGTTATCTCTGCCAAAAGAACAAATTCAGATTATGATAAAGAGAATAATTCTAACTCAAAAACAACCAAAAAATTGTTTAAACATCATCAAATATTCCAGCAGTGCTTAAAAGAGGAAAACTGATAACAGTCTTAAAACAAGCGAGTCATGATATTAAAGATAAACCTCCAATACTGTTGATAGAGCCAATGCTGCCAGCAGGCGTTCATAGCCTCGACAGGGTTGCCATTTAACCCACTCTGATATCCGTATCCTGCCAAGAAGTTCCAGATCAGAATAAAGGACATTTTAAGGTCAAGAGATTTCATAATTACGAATTTTCATATACCCGACATTGCTTCGCTGCCAGGGGGCCTGTTCAGTACCCCGATGAAGTTGTCTTGGCGTCATGCATGCATTTACCCGCTGCCAGCAGACCTGTTCAGCATCCCGACGGGTTTACAAGCACTTCCCATAGCTCTTTTATGATTTATTTGGTTTTTTAAAGATATATAATTGAGCGGGGTGACGCTGAAAATCACGATATTTTTGACATATTTTTACAGACCTTGAAATAATTTTTAAAACTGTCCTTCATTAAGATTCAGAGATGGTTAGTTAACAGAACCAACCTTCTAAAGAAGGGAGACATCTTCTGAGTCGTTCCCTTAAGGAACAGGGACAACGTAATAAGATAATGGATGATCGTGACAGGATTCACTCACAGATCGAAATCAATTAACTTCTTTCAAACAACAGTCTTTGCTCAACATGGATGTAAATTTCATAAGCATATTATAATTGATGTTTAGACAAATTTTCAGCAGTCATTTTGGTGAAAGAATTTTCTATTTTCTTTGTCTGAACAATTCAAAATGCAGGTATGTGTATTTCAAAAAACAAAAACTAATAAGCATAAAAGGAAACAAAACACACCAGTGAAGAAAAAATTAGAAAGCAAAGAAATCCAAACAACAAAAACAAAAAACAAAATATGTACAGAAGGTGCATCTGAAAACCTCATGCCACAAAATCCCTTGGGAGACTCAAAAGTAGAAAAATCTTGTTTGATGGGAAAGCAACCTTACTCGTGGTACCTTGGGTCAGGGTTGATTCAGATTTATTTATCTCTTTACTTTCCATTTAAGATTTTCATGACGATATTGCGTTTTTGAAAATAAATGTTCAACTAAGAGTAAAGAGAAAAGGATCAAGGGGACTTCCCTAACAACAGTCGTATTATGGTTCTTGTGGTGCACCTGCTTGCGTTCATGACTGCATTATTACAAAGAAAAATAGTGAGAAATAAAACTGAAAGAAAACCTATTCCTAAACCTACCCTAACTATTAAACAAATCAGAATACTACGTGAAGTCATGTTTCCAATGTAGCCATCATAGTAACTCTAATCCTGCAATGCAAACAAGATCAAGAATTACTAATAATAATGGTAATATATCAACAAATGACAGAAACATATCACACTTACCCTCATAATCATCATCTAAAAACAAACTAAGGATGATCTTACCATTTCCTTGGATATTCTTGTTGTACGAATCTTCCAGCCATTGCGAAATTTTGTCGTGATAAGGGTCATAATGGCATGGGCGAGTGTAAGTAGGTTTGAAAAAATTGTCAGGATTACGAGGAAATGAAATAACCATCAACCAGGGCTGAGATGCCCCATCCTCCTGACAATTCTCTAAGTATTCATTAATTTCTTCACATGGAGGATCTAAAAGAAACATGTCACGCCTACTTCCAAGATACTAGTTAAAAAGAAAGCAAGCACAACCTTGTCTTTATTATGAATTTTTTTTATATATGAATATTCAAGCCATCCTAAGATCCTGTCACAAAAATGAGGATGCAAACCATGTCTTTGATGAAACGAATATATCAATGGGAAACTCATCATAGGAGGATTCGTGCAATCAATTAGATCATCGGTTTGAATGTTTCCTTTGATGAGATTGATCATTTCAAAATGTGAAGTATAAACATTAGGATTCGAACTAAGCAAAGAACGAATATGAAAAGTAGAACGTTTGATCTCCATAAAATATAATGCATCGTCCTTTTCAACAATAAACTATGTAAAATCATCTCACAACATGTCCTTTTCCCATGTGAGTGATGAAAGTGAACAAGCATCAAATCCAAGTTTATCAATGTTGGGTTTGGAATTGATTTCACCAAAATTTAGCATATCGAAAGGATATGATTGTGGTGGAAAAGAGTAGGATGTTGTAGGTAAGATGTCAAGTCCACCAGAATCTAGGAATAGATCAGGATATAAAGAATAAAAGGAATCAGAAATAAGCAGATGAAAAGAATCTCATGAACTATGATACTCACCAATGGTATTCTCAAGACAATTCTCTTCACTTTCTTTAAAACTCTCACTCTGTTTTGGTGACGAATACCTCAACATAATATGATCATCTGGATTTGCCTTTTGTGTGATAGAAAATTCAAAATTTATGTGACAAGCATCTAGTCTTTCCTGTGAACAAAGTGCGTTTTGAGGATGAAGGTTTAAGGTTTCTTCTTCTCTAATCAGTTTCATAGGAGTACTAGAACATTCAAGATGATTTTCGTCGCTTAAGTGTTCTTCAATGACTGATTTTAAATGTTGATTAGAGCACGAGTTACAAGAATGAGGGTATTCACCTTGAGCCAGAAACGA
>ML791434.1:269424-282126 GCA_009831015.1 Picea engelmannii
GCTTGTAACTCTTCAAATTCACCTCCTCAAAGAGGCGATAAAGGTGAATGTTCAAGGTATAATTCTGCTTATCATTCAGTTGCTTTTGATTATGTTAAGCATGATAAATTTGCATGTAAAAATGGAAGAAAAAGTCCATGTACCTATTGTGGTTTATATAACCATCATGTTTCAAAATGTTGGAAAATATTGACCACTTTCAGGAAACTTTCCAAGCAAAGGCAACTTGAAAAGAGCATGCAAAAGATTTGCACTCATTGTCAGAAGAGGGGTCATCTCATTGACCAATGTTGGACATTGCATCCAACTACTCATCCACAGCATAAGAAGCAGATGGATAAAGAGATTGGCAAGAATGGAAGAGGAGATTCCATCATTGATGTGTGTCAAGATGATTCACAAGAGGACGATTTTCAGCAAAAAAATTCACCATTGAGTTGGCTTGGTAAGAAATGGTTAGATTTCTTGAGTAAGTAAGGCTTGCATTTTTCTGTTGTAGATGCACATTTCAGCCTTATCTTTTCATTTTTGTTGAAGTTTGACAAGTTGCAACAATTTATCATAACTTGTAAGATGCAAGTTTGCATGTGAATGCATTTCTTTTGAATGCATTCTTGTGTTATACAACTTCGTCAGGAGGATGTAAAAGAGGGGTATGATGCTCATTTGTTACAACCATATATATTTTTCATATTCAGCTCTTATGTACCCACATGTTTGGGTTTATGTACTTATGTTTGTACTGGAAGGAGAGTTGAAGAGCTATGCACATGCATGTGTTTTTGTGAGTGCGTAAACAATGAACTTGGTGATAGCTCATCATGAATGATTCATGATTGTAACATGATTGTTTATCATGTTTGTCGACTTGTCATTTTGGAAGGTCGATATGTTTCAAATGAGTCTCGACTTGTGTCAATGTTGTCTTGATGACTATGTTGTGTCGATCATGTTTTTCGACTTGTGTTTAGTCGATGGTGTTTGTTGGCTTGAAAGTTGATTTTTTAGTACACCAAGATGTAGGAAAATTCCATGTGCTTTGATGAAGTACAAGATGCGACAGTTTGTTTGAAGAGCAAAAAGACTTTGTTGGCATCATTTTCAGTCTTGTGTCGATTTGTTTTCAAGATTGATGGTTTTCTTGGCTTGTGACAAGATGTCGTAGGAAAGTTTTTGGAGCCATTGAAGAGCGGATTGTGTTGACGCCAAAGATTTCAAAAGAGGGACTTGATTCTCAGTGGGAAGGTTGGCAATCTTCCAAGCACAGAGAGAACGGTGGGTCAGTAGCAACCATAGAATAGTGGTTGAGGGACATAGTCAGTTGCAGTGCAAGGCATGTCAAAGTATCCAGGTGATTGTCGAAAAGACTTTTCAAGTAGAATCAGTTGATAGAACTTGAAAGTAGAAGAGTATTGAAGCTCAGATAGATAATCATAAGATTTTGTGGGTCCAAAATCCTTTCAGTGGGAAGGTGTGATCAGAATCTGGACCAGGGGTCAAATTTTAGCTCAAAAATCAACATTCTCGGAATTGCCTCAAAACAAATGAGAGCGTAGCTCTCATCATCACAAACCCAACGCAACTCGTTTCGTCTCAAACAGACATCGAGAGTGAGAGATATCGCGATCTGTTCGAATCGCCAAACAAGTAAAAAAAAGGGACGTTGATTGTGCAGTTCGTACAGTCCGTACGGATGCTGACGTGGCATGATCGTACGATGACATGGCATAGGTGATGTGGCAGAGCTGAGTTGGCACCTGCTGATGTGGTAGTTTGTGATTAGCTGACAATTGGGCGAATGTTGTTTCGACACGTGGCATTTATTGGGCAATGGTGTGGTGCCATGTGGCCCAGTCATGGGCTACCACGTGGCACCCCTTCATTGGCTATTGGTTTGTTATGTAAAATTTTATGGGTCCGTGGGGGTCAAACCCTGGACCTGCCCATTGGTGTAAAGCCTTAACAAAGTCCGCCCGACCAATACACCACACATTGTTGCTTATTAACCATATGGTTTCAAATGTATTTGAATTTGAATATGGTTGTAAACGGTGAGGGGTCGGGTCGGGGCTACCCATGACCCACAGTTCTATGCTTATATATATATGACCACCGTTTTAAATACACAGAGTTTTGGCTCGCACTTTTCAACAGTTAGCTCCCGGTCACATTCACCTTACATATGACCCTACCCTCCGATGGTGTGCACGCGAGGGTTTCCAAATGTTGGCCCATGGTTGTATTGCGTATCACATGTGACCTTTCACCATACGGTGGGCGCGCGCTGGAGTATATTTCAAATGCATCCCGCGGTCACACACTTTTCCATATGACCAATTGCTACATGGAGGCATGTGCATTAGAGACTAGCCCCGGTCCCATACACAAATAACATATGACCATGCCTGTTGGTAAATGGCGCGCGCGGGGGTGTTTCAAATTTAGCCCGTGGTTTCATGTGTTGTATCCATGTGACCACATTACACGGGAATGCATACGGATTCAAGTTTTGGTTTTCAAAATGGTCATACAAACCTATGCGCCCGCCACTTGTCAAGTCCACGGTTAACCTTGGAATGGGTGCCTAATTTTGCACTGGGACATGGCCATATGGCCCCCATGCACCCAACACCTTCGACTTTGGGGGCTCTAATTCCGTTAACTGTTCGAAAATTTGGCACATTTTGTGGAGATGCGTGTGGGTGCTGGGTTTAGGCACGGGAAACACCCAGAAGCCAGGTTACTCACACACAGGTGCGAAATGGCGAACCAGAGACAACAAGCTTGAAGGAAGAAAATCGCAGGAGGCCTATCTTCTTCATTTTTTGGCCAAATGAGGTGTCGTAAAAGCCCAGCTAGGGGTTTTTGGACGTTCTGAATCTATTGGCACTATTTTCACAGCCATTTGAAGACTTCTTTTGCAGGTTTTTAACCATTGAAGTTTCAGGAAGCTCCAGGGAGCTTGAAGCCCTCATTGTTTGAGGTCTTGCTTAGATGAGCCTATGTTTGTTTTCTGTAATTAAATAATCATTTTTGGCTAATTATTATGCTCTGAACATTTTGGGATAGGTTTCAGATCCATTGGAGGAATTTTACATGTGTTTTTTCCACAGATAAGCTCAGGGAAGCTTAAGGCCACATGTAGAAGAGGTCATGCCCAGATGAGCCATGGTTCCGTTTTCAGAGTTTTATTAGTCATTTTTGGGGTTTTTATGTATTCTGAACCCAATGGTACAGTCTGTAAATCCATTGGAGTTGAGAAACAACTTGTAAAAATAACATTTGACAAACTAATCCCAGAGAGCCAAGTCCATTGAAGGAGGCTCAAGGAGATGTAGCCCAGAGAGGGGTGAACTCCTTTATCATCTTGTTATTGTTGTGATGGTTTATTTGCTGCAAGTTATGTTGCTGTGTTTTTATTTAAAGCACTTATTTAACCTTCTAAAAGAACATTTCCTCACACATGAACATTGAGAAGAAGAAGCATGAACTTAACACATAAACCATCTTGCATATTTTAACACATGAAGCAAGGTCCTGTAAAGTTTATTTTATTGAAATAGAGGGTGCTTGCATAGCATAACAAGTCAGCCTTCTATTTTTAGATCAACGACAATATGGTGTGAATAAATATTCTAGAGAGGATTATGAGAGAGGCCTATACAAGAATATATTATCGTGACTATTTTATGATACCGACAATGATCCAATACATGCAACGTAAGCTTGTAGGGGCCATCTTGCCTTCTTGTACGTTGTGGGAAACGTTAGCGCTGCATCATTTTGGTATGATAGCCTAAATTGTTTTGAAGGCCAAGGATAAAGAGGATTTGTGCAACTACCAGATTAATGCTTTGGGAGTCGAACCTTGTTCATGGTTGGCGTTTGCATCTTCTTGGAGCCAAGTCTTTGGCATATCCAGTGTCAATTATGATACAAACTGTCCAGCATTGTTAAGTATGTCATGATCACTTGAACCGCTTGTGCATGTTTATGTCAAATGATATTCACAAGAAATGCATATGGAAAAGTGTAAGATTTGAACGATTACCTTGGGCAAAAGAAAAGATAAGAACTATGGTTTCCATATTTTGGATTACCTGCAATTTTCCATTGGAAGCAATGGCTAGGAAAGAGGTGATTGATTGAATGAAAATCCATTGTATAGCCAATTGGGAATGAAAACAAATTCCTCTTGGATGGAAAGAACCCTGATTCGAGTGTCTAATTTTGTGAAGGTGCATTTGGCAATATGGAAGGGGAAACAATGGAAAATAGGCAATGTTATTGTTGTGTAGAGAGGTATATGTCAAATTTGTTGCTGCAATTATAGGTGAGGAATCAGTGATGTACATGGTGTTCTATTGTGAATACTCTTTGCATTAATATGTTGATTGGGATACAATTGTGCATGCATTTTATTCATGATAGAATCATGGTTCATAGAAGAGGCAACCAGTCACGAGGGTTGGGGTATGGATTTTTCCTTAGTCATAGATGGAGCATACAGTGAGGTAGAATGGATAATAGGGTTTGTTTTGGGATTAGAAGTATGTCAGATGAGATCTTCCTTGGTCAGGGAAAATATGTTGTGGAGATCTTAGTCTCATACATTACTATTTGGGATTAGAAGTATGACAGATGAGATCTTCCTTGGTTAGGGAAAATATGTTGTGGAGATCTTGAAGAGGTTCAGGGTGTTGTACCATAAACCGATGGCATCAAATATGAAGTTGTTGGATGACATGACTTTAGAGGATATGGATGTCACATTATATAGAAAAATGATTAGATCATTGATGTGTTTGACAATACACGACCAACTATATGTTTTGTTGTGAACACCTTGAGTCAGTACATGGTTGACCCCAGACGTGTTCACTTGATTGTAGTAAAACGTGCTATGAGGTACCTTAAAGGTACAATGGATTATGGGATCAATTATGTTGCAAACAATGAGATTAGTCTACTTGTATATTTGGATTTAGATATGGCTGATAATGTAGCAAATTGGAAAATTACATTGGGATATTGCTTCACTTTGGGATCCAACATGATTTCATGGATCAATAAGAAGAAGTCATGTGTAGCACTCAGTACGGCTGCGACATAATATGTGGCAGCATGTGCAGCAAGTCGTGAAGCGGTGTGGCTTCAGAAAGTGTTGAATGGATTATTCGATATTGCAATGGAGGCGACTTGTATCTTGTGCGACAACTAGAGTTGTATAAATTTGTCGGAGAACCCGATGTTTCATGATAGGTCGAAGCATATTGAAATCATGTATCACTATATCAGGGATATGGTGCAGAAGGGAGTAGTGAGGCTCCAATATGTGGCTACTAATGACAAAGTTGTGGATGTGCTGATAAAGTCGTTTTCAAGGACGAAGTTCGAGTACGTCAGGGACAATATCGACGTAGTCCCTCTTCAGAGGGAGTAATGGATTTAGATGTTATCACAGGGTAGTGGATTTCATGATGACATGTTGTAGCTATTGGAGAGCTACCCACAGACCTTGGATGCATGCTGAAGAGATGAGGCACAAATGTTATTGCAGGGTACTTGATGTCATGCATAAGATATCAGATTTTTCTACGGGAAACTAGATAGTCTCATGATGACATGTTGTAGCTATTGGAGAGATACCCACCAACCCTGAATGCATGTTGTGAAGTCACTATGGATTTCTTGTGATGTATTGATTCATGTGTATGACAGTCAATGGTCATGAGCTCGTGTGGATGGCGACAGTGTTAGAGTCTGTGTTGGATATAATACATTCCTCATTAAGATGGAGTGTTAAGATTTTATGTAATTTTTGAAGTTATTCCTAAGTGTAATTGTATTGGTTATTCCTAAGTGTAATTGTGAAAAGGTTTATTGATAAGTCATGTCTTTTAGGTCTTTTAGAGTATAAATAGAGGTTGTATCGAGTCATTTTGATCACTCATTGAATATAAGTAAAAGAGAGTAGTACACACTTATCTAGGAGGCTATTCTTGGTTCATGTTCGGGTCTCTTTGGTCTTGATTTTGTGAAAGAACATTGTATGACATTGTACATGTTGGAGGAATCTATACTGAGGAAAGTTTGCAGGGTTTTCTCCTCCTTGAGGATTTCCCTAAGGATATATCTTGTTGTTCTGCAAATATCTATCTTTCAGTTGTGATCCTTTTTCATATTAAATAATAATAATAATAATAATAATAATAATAATATATATCATCTCTCTTGAAAAATCAACAACTTCGACATGTGTGACTCAATTCACTGATGATTGCATGAATCAATTAATTAGGACTAGGTGGCATATTACTCCATTTTATATCAGAGACTGTCTAGATCTCTCTAGATCACTACTATGGCGACTTCACTTAGCCATGTTGAGTATATTATGTGTATTTTACCATTTTACTCGCACAATGAATACAATTCTTGATTCTTTTCTCTCATCTCTTCTCTCCTTCTCTCAATTTGCAAGCTTTGTACAAATTGTTGTTAGCTAGATTCTCTATGCAGGTTTCACCATAATTCTACACCTGCACCCTCATAATAAGTCCCCCACAATATCTTCCCCCATCCCCACCCTAAAAAAAGTTTTCACCAATATCTCCCCCAAACTCATTATGAGGGTGGGGTTGGGGAGAGATATTGGAGAAAACTTAATAAGTTTTCTTGGATGGTGGGGAAAGATATTGGGGACACTTAATATTATGAGGTTGGGGGTGGAGGGAAATATTGGGGGAAATTTAATAAGTTTTATCTGGTATCTCTCCCCACCCCCACCCAACTTAAGTTTTCCCCAATATCTCTCCCCACCTTGACCCAACTTATTATGAGGGTGGGGGCACCCTTTTCCCCAATATCTCTCGCCATCCTCACCCTCACCCTTGAGGGTGGGGAAGAGGAGGGGGGGGAGGGTGATATTGGGGAAAAATTATTCCACCCTTGAGGGTGGTGGTGGATGGAGATATTCGGGAAAAATTGGGTAGGGGGAGATATTGGGAAAGCTTATTAAATTTTCCAGTTTTTCCCAATATCTCCCCCCAACCCAAGTTTTCTCCAATATCTCCCTTCATCCTTAATGCAAACTTAAAAGAAGTGCTTCAATGATTTCCCCTAAAATATATTTCATTGTTATACTTATGTATACTCACTAATAATAATAAGTTATAAATTTTGTTAATTGATCACATTTAATTCGTTTATAAATTTTGTTAATCGATCAAATTTAATTGGTTTATATATTCATGATAAGCCTAAAAAATAAAAATAAAAATTATTCATTTAAAAAAAAACTTTGATAAACAAAAATATCCCATCTCCTCTTCTTCACTTAATAAAATTTTAAATACATATACCTCTCTATATAATTATAAAGATTGCCACATAAAGCTCATGAACATTGAGCTAAAAGGCACAACCAACCTAATAAAGTAAAAATAAAATAACAAATTTAAATGGTGATGGTTGAAAGTTCATAGGATTATTGGTAAAAGAACCTTCCACTTTGATCATTGTCATGGCTCCACACTTTGAAGAATTTTCGTAATTGTACTCTCACTCCACATAGGATTATTGGTAAAAGAACCTTCCACTTTGATCATTGTCATGGCTCCACACTTTGAAGAATTTTCGTAATTGTACTCTCACTCCACATTGATCTTTTACTTTAAAGGTACATTCACACCTATTAACCACTCCGTGAATGCCTTTTACTTTTACCTTTTTATGGAAAAAAAATAAATAGAATGCATTATTAAACAAAATTTGACTATCTATCACTATACATTATCAAACAAAATTTGACTATCTATTCCTATTTGTTAGTGGTATCTTTTATTGTAGTATTTTTTATTCACATTGTTAGTATAGTATTTTTATAAAATTATATATTTTCAAAATTATTTTAAAGATAATTTGTAATTTATTATGTTTTAAATTTTTTCTCTTTATAAATAGAATAAATAAAAATGATATATTATTAATAAACTATTTATAAAAAATTGATGTATTATTAATAAACAATTTATAAATTTGTTAATTTTATAGTTTAATTTTAATTTTTTGATATATTTTAATTTTAGTTTGATATATTTATGAAGTTTAAAATTATATTATATTTATAAAAATTAAAAAAAAATAAAAATAAATTTAAAACATTTTATAATCATTTTTTTTTTTAATTAAAAGCAATACTTCTTACATTATCCTTGTTTTACAAGTTGGTTATAAGAAGTACTTATTCTACAAGTATAAATTGGCTAATATAAAGATAAAGAAAGATAGACTTCCTATCATGTCATGGCTTAAAACATTTGTACATGCCACTCAAAATTAAAGAGAGTAGACTAGAGATCTACTTTTAGGCTTCTTTTTTGAACTGTAATAGAAGATGATACCCATAAAAATATCAACAACATTATATAATTATTGTTTTCCTACAATAAGAAAATCAAAATTATCTTTTTTATTGCTTTGAAAATAAATATTATAAAATAAGATCAAATTCTTTGAGCTATATAATGAAATTAGGATAAGGAAAAGCCTTAAAATATTTTGGAATGAAAAAAAGGTAAAATTTGCAATTTTAACAATGTGAAAAATGAAAAATATTTTTTTTTACAAAACATAATTTATATAAAAATTAAATTTCATTTATAAAATAATGTCATTTTATATTTATGATGATGATGATGATGATGATTAACTGAAACCGGATTGGTATATGAGACCTTAAGGGGGTAAGGGATTACTTGCAATTCTTTAGAATTTTGTTTTTGTGCTTGAAAAGTATTAAGATAAGCTTTCCAAGATCACCATAGTTTTAGGTTAGGAAGGTTGGTAGTGTGACAAATATTTTGAAATTGAGATCTAATATGGGTATAGGATCGACAATCTAATAGAAAGTGTTTTTCCTCTTCAACCTTTTTAGTGTCACAAATGTGACACACTCTTTCATCCCATGACATTTTAGGAATAGAACAATGCCTACTTTCACTATGGAGCTCGAGAGAATTTGTTCATATCTTAGCAATGCTTATTTTTTTCTTTACACTTGTCAAAACACAGAGCTAATTTTGATCTTCTAGATTAGGGTTGATTACATCTTTATAATACCTTAATTTTCTTTTTTCCTCTAACTCTTTATCATATTACATTTTCTCCTTAAACTTTGATTTAATGATATTTTTAATAATATCCTTATTCTTTAAAATGGTCTCTTCCATGATTCCCCACTGGCTTAGTCAAAATTAGACATCTTTATTAATACATTAAAAAACAAAATGATAATCTCATTTTTAAATAATTAAAAATAAAATAAAATAATAAGATAATCTAATTATTTCTTCTTTATTAAAATTTAATAAAACAATGTTAATCTCAATAAATTATAAAATAATCATCCTTATTACCCAATTACAATTAATTTTTAAATTATAAATACTTATATCTTACTTTTACCAGATAACATTGCATTGTGGGCATCATCCTCTCCTACAAACTATAATCAATCAAACTTATTATGTTATCTAATTATTTTATAATCAATCAAACTTATTATGTTATCTAATTATTTTAAAACTTATAAAAAAATTGTATTTTATTTTTTTAATATTATTAATTTTTATTTTTTGAATGATAATTTTTTTTAATTAAACATATTTTTATTTTTATATAATATAATGTATTTTCAAAATTTTCAATAAATTATAATTAATTATGAAAATCTATGTAGTCAAACTAAATTTATTTGGTGGTTCATATAAAACATTATATAAAATATATTAAAAATGATGAATAAATGGAACACCATAGAACTTTACATAATCCTAACCTACCATAATCAAGGAAAAGTGAAATATAATTTTGTTTTTAATTCTCCATTTTTTTGGTAATATGAAAGCATAATTGGAACAATTAAGTTTATAAGTCTCAAAGGTGTGTGATGCAAGTGAGTATGACTAAAGTTATAGTGCAGATGTGATAATAAAAGAGTGAAACATACTCAAATGTGTATGCAAAAAGTTTATAAGTCTCAAATGTGTGTGATGTAAGTGAGTATTATTTAAGTTATAGTATAGATGTGATAAGAAAAAAGTAAAACATACTTTAAGTGTAAATAAAGAAAATGCATGAGAATCTATGTGTAAATAAAAAAAAAGCATGAGAATAAAGGAAATGTAAATAAAAAAAAACATGAAAATCAAAGGAAAACAATGTTTAAGTGTAAATAAAAAAAAAGCATGAGAATAAAGGAAATGTAAATAAAAAAAAACATGAAAATCAAAGGAAAACAATGGAGGGAATGTGATGTTTTTAATACAATAAAAAATAATGTGACTATAAAAATGTAAGGTGAGTATGATTGAGTGAAATGTAAGGTGAGTATGATTGAGTGAAATGTACATCTAAAAAACAATAAGAATATAATAATATTCATGTCTAACAAGTTATTATAAAATTGGTTAACAAAATTCAGAAGTACATGTAAGGTGAGTATGATTGAGTGAAATGTACATATAAAAAACAATATGACGATATAATAGTATTCATGTCCAACAAGTTACTATAAAGTTGGTTAACAAAATTTAGAAGTACAAAAGATGTGAATAAGTAATGCATGTACAAACACAATTTTTATAACTATTTTATTAAACCTAAGAGTTAACTAATAAATCAATAATAAAATGCCAAAGCATTGTAGGTACAAAAGAAACAAGATTGAAACCATGTCAATCACACGTTCTCATTGTAGGTACAAAGGAAACAAGATTGAAACCATGTCAATCACACGTTGTCGCTATTGAGGTATGTTGTGATGCAAAGAAAGGTACGTTGTGATGCAAAGCAAAGTGGGGAAAGGAAGAGGATGGCTCTTGATTTGAGAGTACATGACTAAAGTTAAGGAAGAGGATGGCTCTTGGTTTGGTTTAAGTGCAAACCAAACCAAGTGTACATGGTAAGAATGTGATAGTGAGTGCAAATGATGAGAATAATGAATGGATATAGCAAAGGAAGCGGGTTAAAGAATGACGAAAGGTTATCATGGAAAACAAAGAAGTCATTAAAAATAGATAAAAAATTGGGAAAAAATAATAAATAAAATAATTGATATTTAAATTGAATTAAAACAAAGTTAATGTAAAAAATAATATTCTAAAAATTACCATTATATACGAGGAGAAACTTAAATTGCATGTTATAATTTTTATTTTTACATTTATTGTGATTTAAGAATAATAAGAATACATAAGCATATTGTCATAAGATTATTCAATTTAATTTCAAAGTTTTATATTTTTAGTTTTTTTTCGTAATTCCGAGTCTTTGTATTACTAATAAGGAGAAATTATACAATTTTTTTTTTTGTTGTTGGACTGCTTGCAGGGAAACCAGACCAACAACAAAACATAACATTGTCATTGAGTAGTTGTTTGGTATGTCTAATATCTATAACTGATAAATTAAAACATGGATAGCTTCTAGTTCCTCTATGTGGACTTCTTTTCTTATTCAATCTACTAAACAGAGGTGGTAAACCCAAACCTCTCTGGTAATTTAATAAAAACCACTGATGGAACAATATAAAAACTTAGCTAATGGTTTTGCCTACCGCCTCTGGAACTTGGGGCTGAGCATATTCCAAATTGGGCAAGTCCATGCCAGCAATCAGGTTCAACTTGTGGTCGACCAACTTGACCTAGAGATGCACGTCATCGAGTTGCAGGAGGACTTCTTCGCGGGCTTCATGGTGGTCCAACATAAATCTGCCCATCAGAGTCTTCAGGTGCCAATAAATGTCCACAGTTTTCAAGTATTGTGAGGATCGCCCATGGCGAAGCCAGTATCAGGAACCTACGAGTTGGTGGTCTCCTTCACCTCGTCGTCCGGGATTAACTTCCTTAGAACGCGAACATCAACCTCGACCAGGTCTATTTCTGACTGAATTTCCAGAGGGGTGACTAAGTGATAGGTGTCAGCTGAGTTTTCAGCCACGTCCACTGGTCGAAAGCCTGACTGGGTTTTGGGTTTGCGCAAGGTGCCCCCACGGCCTCGACTAGAAGAGATTCCCCTATCCATATCAAAGGAATTGAAAACCCAGAACAGAAGACGCAGGAGTGATAAGGGGGAGGAAGTGCCCACCGCAAGGTGCAACAGGGAAGTCGTGTAGGGGTACAAGGGACAAGAGAAATGAACATCCAGAGAAAAGTAGTAATGCAACCAGAAGGGGATGCAACTAACATAGCCACCCAACGCTAGGGCCCATGAGTGCATGATTCTCCCATGATTATCTAGGATATGGGCCGTATCCTCCATAAAACTAAGCTGCTTTACCACCTTCCCATACCGCATGTGAAGGATAGGAGGATCGAACATTTGAGGAGTGTGAAGAATCATGATGTGAATGTCAGGACATGGACGCTCGATTGCTAGGAAAAGACAATGATGGAGAGAATTAAACCGCATGAGGATGTGAGGTGGGTGATAGAGGCTACTAGCAGTTGTCCTCAACTCTGGAGGCCAGGTGGGTCGGGGGTTGGGGACCCACCAACGCTTTGATTGCATCCCTGACACCCCATACAAGGGGGATTAGTTAGCTTGAGCAAGACCAATTTATATCCTTAATTCTCAAACACTCATATTTATTTTAATTTTTTTACAATTTTTCTTTAAATATATTTTTTAAAAGTTTTA
>ML791434.1:282249-294404 GCA_009831015.1 Picea engelmannii
ATATATGTCGGAGTAAAAGTTTGTATTTGTATAAATCTACAAATCTCACTTTTATCCCACCACTCACTTTCCTTAAGTAAAAATAAGTATTTTTGCACATTTGTAAAAATGTAAAGAAAAGCATTTATGCAAGTGCTAGTGATAGAGTTTAAACATGTATTATTTTATAGTTGTAACATGTATTATATTATTTATTTAATAGATTGAATTTTATATTTTTATATAAATATAGATAAAAAAATATTAATTAAGTGTGTTAATAAGTTTACATGTATTATATTATTTATTTAATAGATTGAATTTTATATTTTTATATAAATATAGATAAAAAATATTAATTAAGTGTGTTAATAAGTTAAAGAATACTAATACTAATTAATTATTATTTATTGAAAATTAATTTGAAGATTAATTTTGATTTATTAAATTTTAAGAAAATAAATATAAATAATTGAAAATGTTTTTTATTATGTAAATTAATTTTGGTTTATTAAAATTTAAGAAAATAAACATAATTAATTACATCATTTTAAAAAGAAAATGTTTCTTTATAGTGAGAATGGTATATTTTCCTTTTTTCTTTTAGGAATGTAATATGAATTTTGATAATGATAATATAAAAGTTGATCTTAGAGATTATATAATTTGATTTTGATAAATTTATTATTCATCCATGATGCATAGTCCATGATGCACGGAGGACCAAGGTTCCCTTGCAAGACTATAGTCATACAAAGGAAACCAATGTTCCCTTGCAAGACTATAATCATACAAAGGAAACCAAGGTTTCCTTGCAAGACTATAGTTATATAAAGGAAAGCATCTACAGTGCAATATTCATTCATTCATTCAAACAAAACTAAACTTAAAATAACAATTATACAACATTTAGACATTTTACACAGAGAATGAAATGAAAACTGCAAAGGGAAAAACCATTGTTTAATAGATTGATCTATCTCTCTTATTACTCATTACACAAAATATATTTACAATCGAGCACTTGACCTTTTCATTAAATTACATATTCTATTGGATTGACAGGATGAATGTCATAGCAACATTGTTTTGTTATTCTTCTGTTTGGATAACTATATTCTTATTTTGGTAGGCTTCACATCAAAGTTCCACAAACGAAAGCAGATTTTTTTCCTATCTTGTTGCTCTATCATTATATCCCCTTCTATATTTTCTCCTTCTCCTTTTCTTTTGTTCATACCTAACATAGCAAAAGAAAGGAAAAGAAAAAAGGTATGGAGTATTCATCCTACCTCCACCCTAGTCTTATCAACACCCTTCATTTAGTTCTACCACATACAAAACCTCTACATATGTATTTGTCTCCACCTTTGTATCACCAATCAAGTCCACCTTTGTATCACCAATCAAGAGAATGCAAAGGATGAAGATGTAAAACATTCATCATCCTTTGCAATACCATTTAGCTCCACCCTAATGTATCCTGTACCTTCCTAACTAGATAACACTTCAACATAAACACTTGTCTAAATATCAACTATCATTTCCTACATATCCACTCCCCACCTAAACATCCACCGTGTCACTTTAATGCCACATCATCATTACATCACCAATGTTTACCATGTCACTCGCTCATCGCTACCATGTTAGTAATCGTACCTTAATCTTCATAGACATTTCCTCTCTATCCATAATCTACACACCTTCATTTTCATGCATCTTCCTACCATATTTGGTTTTGCAACTTTTGTTAACATGTCCTCTCATGCACGTGTCTCTTCATTTTGAGCATCTTCTATATAACTTTCATAAGTCATCCTCCCTACTACTTCACATGCTCATGAGTTCCATTACGTTGTCTTTCTCATAAACCTCACTTTCCAACTATGCTCGATCATGCTTTTAAGGGGTATCATTAAAGTGATAGGGATTCTCCTCCATGAGATTCCCTACATTATTAAAAGCATGGCCTCAAATTCACAAAGCCTATGTAAAAAGGATGAAGACTAAACAAAGGAAAAAAATTTAAAAGTTGCTTGAAATAAATGAAAGGAATATTGAACAACATTAAACTAAATTTAGTACTAAAGAGATGCTTACTCATAATTTGAATAACAATACAATTACTATAGTCTAGTTCATTACTTATGTAAATGATGGAAAACCAAATCAATCAATATAGGCTAGTTTATGAAGTATGTATTTATTTACAAATTAAAAGTGAGTATATATATATGTTAAGGTTTTTAAGGTCTTAATACTCATTTATTATTAGTTTATTAGTTATGATTAGGTTGACTTAGTGGTAGGTTACATCATACTCACTTTGTCTCTTATTTATAACAAGTGTTGCATGGCATCTTAGTCCCTGCCAAGTAGATTTGGGAATGAAGATGATTGTTGGCAGTTTATAATTATTCATGATGATGATTTTTGGAAGATGGGGAGAGACGAAGCATATTGTTAAAAAAACAGAAATTAACAGTATGGTAAGTAAAGGGTAATTAGAATAGATCTTTAACAATAATGAAATGAAAGTTGAAATATGTAAAATTAAATGAAAAAAAAAAACTAAAAAATATATATATTAAAAAGTTATGTTCAATTGTTATTTAGAAATGAAATGATAAGAAAATTGTAAATATTAAAAGCTATATTGAAATTACATCGAATAGTAATTTAAGATATAACTTATATCTTACTTTACAGTTATTGAAAAAGAATCTACCCAGGAATAGATGGTAGGAACAAAGCAATTAGTATGAAATGGAATCTTCCCATAAAGTAATATGAAACATAACATGTGAAGAAGATATATGATAATGTAATCGGACGTAAATCACGGTTTAATGCATTTTAATGGGAGATGTTCTTGAGGTATTCGCTTATTAATCAATAATCAAAGCATAATTAATCTGCATTGGGAAGGGCACGAAGGTGGCAGAGATGGAAGTGAGCGATAAATGGTTTGAAACTTTTAAAGCTTGCGAGTTCGAGGAGTGCAGGGTGGAATTGTAGATCACGAAAGTTTTGGGTGCAAGATGTATATCACAGAAGACGGGGAATGAGAGTTCGATAACGCCAACCCAGGAAACCGCGGGTATAAAATTGGCTAAGTATGGAAAGGAAGGTCGGTCGGTTGGACTCCCATAAATCACGGTTTAATGCGTATTAATGGGAGATGTCCTGGAGGTTTTTGCGTAAATCATGGTTTAATGTGTTTTAATGGGACATGTCCTCGAGGTTTTCACTTATTAGTGCCAATACTTTTGAACTTGTGTGGTGAGTTGTCACTAAGCAAAGAATAATTAATGTGCATTGGGAAGGGTGTGAAGGTGGCGGGGATGTAAGGGAGGGATAAATGCTTTGAAAATTTTTGTGAACCTAGGTAGAGTGAAGCTTGCGAGTTCGAGTGTGGGGTGGAATTGTAGAGCATTGAAGGTTTGGGTGCAAGATGTATATCATAGAACATGGGGAATGAGAGTTCGATAGCGTGAATCCAGGAACTCGCTGCCTTAAAATTGGCTAAGTATGGAAAGGAAGGACGGTCGGTCGAGCTCCTGTAAATCACAGTTTAATGCGTATTAATCGAAGATGTCCTTGAGGTTTTTGCTTATTAATGCCAATTTTTTCGATCATGTGTGTTGAGTTGTCACTAGTAAAAGCATAAGCAATGTGCATTGGGAAGGCTGTGGAGGTAGCGGGCATGGAAGGGAGCGATAAATGATTTGAAACATTTGTGAACCCGGGTAGAGTGAATCTTGTGAGCTGGAGGAATTGTAGACCATGGAAGTTTTCAGTGAAATATGTATATCACAGAATTGTAGATGATGGAAGTTTTGGGTGCAAGATTTATAATAGTGGCAAAGTCGGGACCGACGACCATTGGCCAAGTATGGAATTGTAGATCATGAAAGTTTTGGGTGCAAGATGTATATCACGCAACACGGGGAATGAGAGTTCGATTGTGCCAACCCGGGAACCGACGGGCACATAATTGGCTAGGTATGAAAATCAACGACGGTCAGTCAGACTCCTGTAAATCACGATTGAATGCATTTTTTCATTATTAATGCCAATAAGCGAACCTGTGTGTTGAGTTGTCGCTAGTAAAATCATAATGAATGTGCATTGGGAAGGGTGGGAATGTGACGGGGATTTAAGAGAGAGATAAATGGTTAGAAACTTTTGTGAACCCGGGTATAGTGAAGCTTGTAAGTTCCATGAGTCGGAGTTCGAATTGTAAATCACAGAAGTGTTGGGTGCAAAATGTGTATCATGGAAGTGTTGAGTGCAATATTTATATCACAGAACATGGGGCATAAGAATTTGATAGCGCTAAGTCGGGACCCCACGGTGAGATAATTGGCTAAGTGTTGAAAGGGACATGGTCAGTCGGCCTCATGATGTGATGATATAGATGGAGATGAGGATCCGGCAGTCCGCTAACCTGGGATCCCACGACCAATCCAAGAGCTCGAGAAATTCAGGTTCAAGTCTAAAGAGATTTTATTTATATTTATTTAAAATGTATTCATATTAATGTATCTTGATAGATTATTTGTGGTCCAAATGTAAACCATGTTTCAATTTGAAGGGTGTTTTCAGCTCGCAAATTTCGCTCAAATCCATAAGCAATAGAGAAAAAATATATAACTTAACATTTTGTATGTGGAAGCATATTCTGAAATATAGGAAGCTGCAATATATGCACAATATTAAACAAGAACATGACCCCAACATGTACAGGGAAATGAGTTAATTTAAAAAAAAAATACAAAATTAAAAAAAAACAACACCAAACATTGAATATCACCATAGAACAACCTCAAATATTTTATATTCAGATAAATTGGGTTACAAAATACATTTGAGAATCTTTCCCAAAATAGTTGTCTTGGAATTTGTAAAAAAAATATAGTTCAGTACATATTCTGTGAAATATAAATGTGTTTTCCATAATGACTGGGATTGGGGCTCCCGCGGACTACAAAGAAAATATGTACAAGAATCAATATTAGAGAAAGAAGAAAGTCGACAATGGAAAACAACAAGACCTGGAAAGAAGAAAGAGAAAATTATCAGTCCTCGATTAAAGCTTTGTATTTAAAGAGATACAGTAACTGGATGAAGACATTGACAAAAACAGAAGAATGTGATCAGTATCAACTTACTATGATGATGTCCCATGCCTTGTCATTTTCTCGTTGATGTCCTTTTATGTCTTTGCTCGACGGTTATGGGAACCGTGTGAAGCATCCTTTTCCCTTCATTGGTAGTGTTGTCGAAAACCTTTCCGATGTAGCTCCTCATGGGCACGACGTTGATTTCATGCCAGATTTTTATATTGAAGAATTCAGTTTCCAAGTCCCTTAAATCAATAGAGAGGTTGTGCAATGATTCTTGAATATCTTGGTTTTTAATCGAATAATCGACTAGCCATTTTTTCACGTCATCTTCACCATATTCAATAATTCCATAGAAATTTTCAAATGACAGTCTTTTATAGATCTGAACTTGATCATCAAATGCTTGTTTGGTTAAAAACAACGAGTTGAATATCAATTTCAAGTCTTGGACTTCATTGGTTCTGCCAACTAGATCTATCTCAGTTAGCTTCTTGAATAGTTTGTCTCTTCTAGATATGGCCTGGCTACATGCTTGAACGATACCATTCATTTTTTTTACCTTTTCTTTCTAGCATGTGTTTAGTTGGTCTATTCGATCTGAGGAAGGGAGATCCTCCTCTCTTCTTCTGAATTCCGTCATACCAGTAAATTTAACACCAAATGGTACAACTGCATCGAGGTAGAACCCTTGCTCATTCTTGAGATCTGCTTGCAGATACTCATGAAAAGCATTCTCTCTTGTTCCAAAAGAGACGATACTCTTTGACATATCCCAAGATCCTGTTATTAATTCCATTCTTCTCTTTATATTCTTTTCCACATAGCCTCGGGTTGATGTGAGAAGGCTTGCTGATCCTTTTAAGTTTGTTGCAGGTGCGGTGGGCCCGATCATTGCCAAGGGAGTAGAAAACAGTGGAAGAGGCATTAGAGCTCCCTCCAATTCTTTGATTCGCTCCTTTAAAATGACGTTCTTTGCTTCAAATCCACTAATAGAGTTGTCTAGATCATCTCCAGTTTCTCAGTGTATCTGAGAGATCTGGGAAGGACACATGTTCCGTAGGTTCATCTCTGAATGAGATTTCCCTTTATTATCCTTTACATCTCTCTTTTCAATAACCAATTTTTTAGATTTGCTGTAAAAAACAACGCTCTGAAATGCAAAAGATTCTTCTTCATCCAAGGTATCGGTCCCAATTATTTCTATCTCATGATTATGTGGAGCAATGCTCTCTAGTTGGTCGTCGTCAGGGAACATTTTTTTCAATGTCAATTTCTAGTTCCATATCCTCGAGGGAGAGATCATGGATGTCAATTTCTCCCCTCGGTCCCTCCTGTTCTTGCACTATTGTTTTCTATTTTTTACTCGCAAAAAGTTTGTGAGAAATTTCAATTTTTTGGGGGGGAGGGTTCTTATCTCTTGCTTGAGAATTGTGTGTGAATTTCTTGCTTGAGTAGGTCGTTGGAGTACTTCTCTGAGATGATGTACTCTTGGGTGTGGCGGTCGGGGATTGGGCACTTTTCTCACTCGGGCCTTTTTGTTTCTTCTTGTACGAATCATTGGTGTTGAGTACTGTCTCGAGGTTTCCGATGTCATGAGCAGGACTTCCTGAGGCATTATATTCGTCTTCATTCAGGATAGTGTTAGTGAAAGAATTGTTGAAACCGACAACCAATAGGTGTTCCACAAAAATACCATCAGGGTCAAACCCTTTTAATTTTTCAGCACATTTCAAATTGAAGCTGTGGAAGTGGCCTGTGAAACCATCAATATTGTTCATATTCCTGACTATGAAATCCCCGACTTTCCAAGGCAAAGGGATGAATTGAGTTTTTCTCTTTTCATGGAAAAAATGCAACCAATAGGTGTACTACCTTGTTGTTTCAACAAAAAACATTGTACCATATATGTGACATGGAGGGAAGCAAGGATTTTGTTTGGACCCAAAAATCCTTATAACATTATAGTTATCCATTTCTTCTAGTGTGCCCTTCCTATCCAGGAACTTGGTCTCCTAGTTAGACAACCAGGGAAAATACTTTCCAAATATCAATCTTTTAAAAATTGAAACAAAATCATTAAAGACTTCATAAATTTTTTGGGAGGCATCGTGTCTCCATAATATCTGGTACCAGAAGGTTACTAGGTCAAATTCGCAGTTTACCTTCTTACACATAGATAATGCAGGGTATGGAAAGAAATTTGCCACCGCAAAAATTAAATAAGATGACATAAATGATTTCTTTTGCCTTGTGTATTGCAATAACTGGGAAGATATTTCAATGGAAATCAACTTTCCTCAATGGAAGCTGGATTTTTTCTTCACCGTAAAATATAAAATACACAGAATCATCCGAGAGATGTTGGATGTACTTTCCTGTCCTGCTATCCTCATGAGAATCCATGCAATTTCCTAGAAAGGGTTATTAAATGCACTAACCTATAATCTGGTCATGTCCCCGTGACCGACCGTTGTGTTCTCTAAGAACTTTGGAAACAATTCCAATTCATTATCATGCTTCTTTAAGAACTCTCTGCAATTCTCGCCCTTGAAAGTAGGCGTTGGGTCGGGAAATCTTAAAATCTTTCAAAATACTTGAGGCGATAGGGAGACTCAGGAATGGTCTCAGAACTGGATAATCCATTGGTTCAGAATATAGTTTTCGGTGCAGCAGGTGACCTACTCCTTAAAGTAAAAAAATCCAGGGACACAACTTGCTCGTGCAATTCCAGATGTCCAAATAAATTCCTTTTGGGAAAAAGGGGACGAGCAGTAGTCATAATCTTTGTACCATTGAAAACTCTAGTCCTTGCACCCAAAAATATTCAGGGTATCTCCACAGAGATGTTGTCGAGCTGCAGCCATAAGGTGATGAGAACATTCCTTTGCTCCTGATAGTATTTAAATCAAGGTTGGAGCATGATAATATAATCTCTCGTAAATCTTGGTTCAATGAGTTTTAATGGGACATGTCCTCGACCTTTTTGCCTATTAATTCCAATATTTTCGATGTGTGTGGTAAGTTTTCACTAATAAAGGCATAGTTAATGTGCATTGGGAAGTGTGCAAGGTGGTGGGATGGACGGGAGTGAAAAATGCTTCAAAACTTTTGTGAACTCGGGAGCCCGGGAACCCGTGAATCTGTGGCAACATGAGGTGAAGAATCGACTAAGTATGGAAAGGCGGGGTATAATTCATTAAAAAAGATAAAGTAAATAACAATTTTTCCAAGCTCAAGATCCACACACAAAAACAAAATTAGATGCCATAATATTGACCTCTGCCAATTCGATAATAGGGAGGTTTAGTTGATGGATCCAAATATCGCTCACTTCAGGCGAATGGGGTGCATGTGGGGTGCCTGTGAGAAAAGCTAATGTTTTGATGAAGATTTGTTTATATTGCTACATGTGACAATAATTGTGTGATAGTATTTAGAATGAACACTGGAGGATGGTAATATAATCTCCCGTAAATCTTGGTTTAATGCATTTTAATGGGAGATGTCCTCAATCTTTCACTCATTAATGCCAATATTTTTGAACCAGTGTGGTGAATTATCACTAATAAAATCGTAATCAATTTGTATTAGGAAAGTGTGCGAAGGTGGCAGGGAAATCGACTAAGTATGAAAAGGTGGGGCGACCAGACAGACTCATCGTAGGTAGAGTGAAGCTTGCAAGTTCGAGGAGTCTAGGGTCGAATTGCAGTTAACAAAAGTTTTGGGTGCAATATGTATATCACAGAACATTAGGCATGAGAGTTTGATAGCGCCAATCTAGGAACTGGTGGCCATAAACATTAACTATGGGAAAAACATTATCAACTATGTAATATACCTGGAGCTTGACAAAATTAGGTTCAAGTTAAAAGATAATTTGTTCATAAACATTGTTCATATTATTTTATTTTATTATTATTTTTTGTGGCCCAAATGCAAAACATGTTCAAACTTGAAGGGTGGATTAACATTTTCATATGTAAGCATACTCTCAAATATGCCAAGCTGTAATATATGTACAATACTAAAGAGGGGCATCATGTAAACACCTTTGTATATGACAATGGGCTAGCACAATATTGCATTCTTGCTATGATGATGCCTTAAAAAAACTAAAATAACCAACAATTTTTTGCCAATTGAAGATTGACAAAAAAAAACTCATCAGATTCCATAATATTCTCCCATTAATTCATTTTAATGGGAGATGTCCTCGAGCTTTCCACTTATTAATGCCAATATTTTGAAACATCTGTGGTGAGAAGGGGTGAAGGTGGCATGGATGGAGGGGATCAAAAAATGCTTTGAGTGAACCTGGGAGTCCGTGAACCTGCGAAACTTTGAAGAATCGACTAAGTATGGAAAGGTGGGGCGTTCAGGTGGAGTCATCGTAGGTAGTGTCAGGCTTTCGAATTCGAGTAGTTCGTGGTCGAATTGTAGATCACCCAAGTTTTGGGTGCAAGATGTATACTCCAAAAACGGGGGATGAGAGTTTGATGACACCTACCTGGGAACCCGTGGCCATAAAATTGGCTAAGTAAGGAAATGAATGATGGTCGGTTGGACTTGTGATGTCAAGATATAGATGGATATATAATTTCTCATTCCGCCACCCGTGAACCCGCGAGCATAGAAATTCAATTAAGTATAGAAGAGGAAAAATAAAGGGAGCAAAGAACTTTATGCCTCAAACAACAACACTTAGTCTAATAATTATCAAGTGATAGAAACACATCAACCATGGGAAAACATTCTCATAAATGAAATATAGTTGGAGGTCAACAAACCCTGGTTGAAGTCCAAAGAGATTTTGTTTATATATATTTCAACAAGCTTGGAGGTAGAGTGAGGCTTGCGAATTCAAGGAGCCTGGGGTCGAATTGTAGATCACCAAAGTTTTGGCTGCAAGATGTATACCCCGAACACTAGGAATGAGAGTTAGATAGGGCCTATCCAGGAACCCGCGAGCAAAAAATTGGGTAAGTATAGAAACGAATAGTGGTCGGTCGGACTCGTGATGTGAAGATATAGATGGATATAGAATTTTTGACTCCGTAACCCCGAGAACCCGCGAGCATAGATATGAGACTAGGTATAGAACCAGAAATAGATAATAGAGGGGAAGAAGAAAAGGAAAAAATCGGAAAGTATAGAAGAAGAAAAAGAAACAGAGCAAATAACTTGATGCGCCGCACAACAACACTTGGTATTAAGTATGGAAAGGCAGGGTGGTCAGATGGAGTTATCGTAGGTAGAGTGAGGTTGGCGAGTTCGAGGAGTCCGTGTTCGAATTGTAGATCACCGAAGTTTTGGGTGCAAGATGTATACCTGAACATGGGGCATGAGAGTTCGATAGTGCCTACGCGGGAACCCACAGTCATAAAATTGGCTAAGTATGGAAATGAATGGCGGTCAGTCGGACCCGTGATGTGAAGATATAGATGGATATAGAATTTCTCACTCCACCACCTCGGGAACCTGCGAGCATAGATATGCGACTAAGTATAGAACCAAAAATGGATAATAGAGGGAAACAAGAAAAGGGAAGAACGAGCAAGTATAGAAGAGGAAAAAGAAAGGGAGAAAAGAACTGTATGCCTCACACAAAAACACTTAGTCTGATAACTATCAAGCGATAGAAACACATCAACTATGGGAAAAGAATTTTCAGCCATGGAACGTAGCTAGAGCTCAACAGACCCTGGTTCAAGATAAAAGAGATTTTGTTTATATCTGTCTCAACAAGCAATAGACAAAATATATGACTTGGCATACTTATATGCAAGAATTCAGATGAAGACATTGTAGGTAGAGTGAGCATTGGGAGCTCGAGGATTCCGGGGTTGAATTGTGGATGATCAAAGTTTTGGGTGCAAGATGTATACCCCAAACACGGGACACAAGAGTTCGATGGCGCCTACGCGGGAACCCACGGCCATAAAATTGGCTAAGTATGAAAACGAATGGTGGTCGATCGGACTCGTGATGTGAAGATATAGATGGATATATAATTTCTCACTTGCCACCTCGAGAACCTGCAAGCATAGATATGCGACTAAGTATAGAACCAGAAACAGATAATACACTAGCATATTTGGGCCATTTTGCGACGGTTGTTTCGACACTATTGCGACGTTATGTCGTTGATATTGCGACGAATCTGGAGTCTCTGAAATGTCAGTTTATGTGACGTGGCATTTGCGATGAACTTGAACAAACGTCGCATAAGCGACAATATAGACAAACAATGTGAAACCAACATTTCATCTAAATTGCGACAACAACTTTTATAGCAAAACTGTCGCATCAATAGAAGTGGTCATCGCATATGCGATGACAACTTTTCGTTGTTTATATAGCTAGATCGTCGCATCAATAGAAGTTGTCGACTCCTATGCGACGACAACTTTTTTTTGTTTATATAGCTAAACCATCGCATCAATAGAAGTTGTCGTCGCCTATGTGACGACAACTTTTTGTTGTTTATATAGCTAAACCATCGCATCATTAGAAGTTGTCATCGTATATGCGATGACAACATTTTGTTGTTTATATAGAAAAATTGTCGCATAAAAAATAGTTTTCGTCGTATATGCGACGACAACTTTTTGTTCTTTATATTGAAAAACCATCTCATCAATAGAATTTGTTGTCGCATAGGCGACGACCAAAATTTATTTAAAAATAAAAATAAAAAATTATTTTGGGCTGCAATTTTGATATTAATATTAATATTACCATAATAGACTTAAGACTAGTCTATTATATGAAAGTTCACAATCATTCACATGTTAAGTTTCAAAGGCATAACTAAAATATGTTTCTCTCTTTAATAAAGATTATTGGTTTAACATCAATCAAACTCATTCATAGTATCCCTAAGACAAATTCCTCTAACCAGACATCTACAACACTGTGGATGAAAGGTATCTTCACTTTTAAACATGACAATCCTTAGGAACAAGGTTAATACATTTAAACCCATATACACTAAATAAAGGTAAGGATCATCAATCTATCAACCTCTTAACCTTCTAAGTAAAC
>ML791434.1:312971-325271 GCA_009831015.1 Picea engelmannii
AATAACCAAGTTAAAGTAGTTGAGCATAAAATTGGTGTGATAGACATAGGTACATAGGAATCCTTTGAGTGTTTTTATTCGATAATTTGTTTAAAATTGTTTTCATATTTACTAATTCAAATGCAAAATCTCAAATATATTTCGATTTTGTTCACTAATGTGTTTTTCTTTGATAATTTCTAGTTGTTAAATTGTTTGCATATTTACCCATTGAAATGCAAACTCTCAAATATTTTTCTCGATTTTTTCATAAAGAGTTTTGAAAAACTTTTAACATAATTCTAAATTAATTATATAATTTTGTGTTGATTTTTCCTCTTAAATGAACCTTTTTTTTGTAATTTTTGTAATGTACACATACATAATAACTAGTAATGTTAACTAATTAAATAAAATATATTTTGAATAGTTTTCTTAAATCTTTATCACTTTATTTTCTCTCGACTAGTTCAAAGATGGTCTTCATATGCATCACATTTCAATGGGAGTTTAGTTCTAGCTTTTCACGATAGAGTGATGAGACATTCCTCTTTATGATGTGTATTGAGGATGTTATTTTTGTGCACCACATAAATTTAATGTTAGTTTATGAATGTAAGTGGATAATTTTTCTTTGAGATGTGAGAGAGTTAAGTTATTCTTGATTTGTGGTTTTAATACACAATTATTTATGTGTTGGTTTTTCTTTAGTTGCAAATTCTTGAATTGAATCTCTATGGAATGAGATATATCCATTGTGACTATTCTAGACTTATTCTTTTACAATGTGACTATTCTAAACTTATTCTTTTACAAATTTTGTAGACTTATTGTTTTATAGATGTTGTTGGTTCATCAATCCACATGAAGAAATGGTTTCCCCAATCCATATAATGAATTATAATTTTTTTTTTTTTTGAGAATTGTGTATGTGCTCATGATAACTAGTACTATGATTCCCTTCCCTACATAGTTAAAAATTATGTTGAATTGATCGATATTTGATTGCATTCCCTCTTCCCTACCACTTGTAGCAACACTTCCCTACATAGTTACAAAATTATGTTGAAATCATCGATATTTGAGATGAGGCTGTATGCACCAATCAATTATTGTCATGTGATTTTAAGCAAGTGTTCAAGTTGTCAAGAACATTTTAATTTTTTTATATATTGTTTTTTGTATTTTGATCTTATTGGCGACGGAAGTCACTCCTGGATTGCTTGCAGGAGCAGAGCCTAACGCCCATCAGTTTTATGTCACGGTATTTTTTAATGGGTGATCAAATGGACAGAGACTCGGGAGATGTCACTCTAACTCAGAGACTGGGTCTGGCATGTAAGAAACAAAGGAGGTCTTGATCTAACTTCAGTCAGCGGGTTGATTAAAAAGTGAACAGGTGGAAGACTTGATAAGAAGAGTAAACAAACTACTTCGGGCAACAGGATTTCAGTAATTTGTAGAAGAAAAACTCTGAAGGCGAGATCCTCTAGTTCAGGGCTTCGAGAAACTGAAAGGGGGGACTTGAATGGATTCTCCAATTCCAAGTTGTTCAGCGATAAGGAAAACACAGGGACTGATTAGAAACAATGTGATTGTTACAGTGATCCAATTCAACATCATCCTATAACAGCTACAACTCAACTGGATTCTCCAATTCTGAGTCGTTCTAACACAGTGTAAACAAAGACGTGAAAGAAACTGACATTCATAAGATAAGAAGTCTCCAAAGTCCATGCATAACCAAGATACAGTGCTTCATTAAAGTTTTTTTACAACCGGGAGATTTTCTCAACGATTGATCCCTTACAAAATACAAAGACTGAGTTCATATACTCAGAGAAAATCGCCCAACAGAGGCGTGCCCAGATACTCAAGTCTTGGTGTCTTTTCAGCCAAAATCGGGCGGGTATTCTTTGTCAGACGCCACCTTAACTGCGCATGGCTCCTGCAGGGGGAGTCGTTGAGCCATTAAGTGCCGAGCTACCGTGTGCAGACCTCCTCCGGTTGGTCGAGGACTCGGTATGGATTCTTCAGAAAAATGGGTACACAGGACCCTCTCAAGCAGACCGCTTGCCAGATTATCCATACTCTGCACTTAATGCCTGAGGAGAGGTTTCAACAACCTTTTCTCGTCTTCATTAAATCCAGGCGAAAACCAGGGTCGAGGTCGGATCAGATGGCGCATGGAGATCACGATCGTCCTTTCGGAGACTAGGCTCAATGTCCTTGGCCCCCTTTTGCATAGCTCCTTTCTTTCCCAAGTGACCATGGGCGGTGACCCTGTGTCTATTCCCAAAACGCTTTCGACGTTCGCGAATAAGAAGGAGCTGATCCATGCTTCTTAAAATCGCGATGAGCGAAACGTCGAGATGGCTTGAGTTGGCGCCACACATTTCTCTAGATATGATGGCTCTGGGCTCTCCCGATGATACTGTGGGCCCAGGTCCTAGACACTCTTGGCACCTCACGCATCGAAAATATGGTGGGTTGTTCCTTGCATTTTGAAACTGGGATGTACGAAAAGGCGAGGAGCCTAATCGTGCGCCAGGTGTCTCCTGTGGATGAACGCCTGAGGCTGCTTCGCGATACAGCGGGCCCGACTTTGGGTGCTTTTGGCACTTCGGGGTTTAGGGTTTCAATATGTGAGAGGACAAGGTACTTTCACCCTTTGAACTCCCGAGTGCCGATATGCCGACTAGATCTCACAGTATGTGTTGCTGGATCGGACGACCTAGATTTAGCCTTGAAAAATAGGCGCTTTCTCTGACACTATACATCAGTTAACTTGGTAGTCCCAATATCCCGATGACCGTTGATCTGCCCTGATGAATGAATCTAGGTCGTCGACAACATAAATTCCCCCTTTTATGTGCTCGGAAGCTTTAAAACGAGATTTTCCCATGCTGCTTTCGGGCGCTTCTCATGCATTTTGCAGACCCGAATACTCTTGTGCCTATGACAAGAAATGTCGCTAACATTAGGCTCCATGGGGGATAGAGTCATCCCCGCGATGCTCTAAGAACTCTTTTTTTAGATTTAGTTCCTTGTTGTTGGGCTATGGAGTCATTTATTAAGCTGAAAACAGAAAACAGAAAACAGAAAACAATATTTACAAAATAAAAGAAGCCGCCTACGGCTTACAGAAAACATTTTTTTAAGAAATGCCCATTTACTGGGCCATCAAAAAATTCTTCACCTTCCAAATCCTGCAACCTGTAGGTATTGTTTGAAAACACCTCAGAGATCTTGAGAGGCCCAAACCAGAGGGCATCAAACTTACTGTGTTTGCCCCTATCCTGCCTGGGTGCATCCCATTTGAGCACCAGATCGCCCAGTTTGAAATCTTTCTTTTTTCTCTTTCTGTCAAAGGTTTGCTTGATCTTCTGTTGATGATGGCAGGCCCTATCCATGACATATTCCCTAATCTACTAAACTTCCACCATTTGATGAATCCTTCTGACCATATGGTCAGGCTCTCCTTCAAGGTCCTGGAGGAATTTTGCCATAGATAAAGCGAGCTAAGTAGGGAAAACAACTTCTGTTCCATAAACAAGTTGGAAAGGTGAGATACCCAGAGACTTTTTTGTTGTCACCCGGTCGGCCCATAGAGAAAATTTGAGCTTTGAATCCCAAGCCCTTTTATTGTCTTCCAATAATTTTTTAATGAGCTTGATCAGAATTTTATTGGAAGACTCCGCCAGTCCATTTCCTTGAGGATAGTAGGGAGTAGAGTGGATCAGCGAAATCTCAAATTGTTCACAGAACTTGACCAAAGGCTCAGACCTGAAAGAGGCGGCATTGTCGGTGACGATTTTGATGGGACACCCGAATATGGCTATGATATCCTCCAGGAAGTTGATAATCACTTTGTGAGAAGTACTCCTGGTAGGGGTAGCTTCTATCCACTTGGTGAAATAGTCTGTCGCAGTCAGGATCCATCTGTGTTGGCCGCTTGAGGGAGGATGAATTTCTCCAATGAAGTCTAACCCCCACTACTGAAAAGGTGCCGAAGCTACTATAGGCTTTAATGGCAGTGATTTGAGCTGTTGTTTTCCTGAAAACTTCTGGCATTTGATGCAAGCTCGGATTTCTCTGCAGACATCAGCGAATAAAGTAGGCCAGTAATATCCGACCCTGAGGATCTTATGAGCTGTGGTCTTCCAGAAATGATTCCCCCCGCAAAGGCCATTATGGAAATCAAATATAACCTTCTGGGCTTCTTGCGGGTCCAGACATCTTAAAAATACCCCTAACGGGTCTTTCCAGTACAAGGCTTGGTCAATGAGGCAATATCTGACCGCTTTGAGCTTTAAAGCTCTCACCTTGCCTTTTCCCATTCCATCAGGAGGCTTCAATTCTTGCAAAAAGTACAAGATATCCTTGTACCAGGTGCATGCTGCTAGTGATAAGGCACCCTGATAATTCTTATTGGATGACTCAGCTTGCGGAATTTTTGAGTAGGCGTTGATGTAGCTAACCCCCAAGGATTTGCAATTGGATTCGGCCAGCAGCTTGGCTAAACCCTACCCCTTTATCAACTTGGTGGGCTTAATCTCCATATCAAACTCTAGTATTTTGGCAATCCACTTCCCTCTTTTCCCATCCATGTCAGGCTGTATAAGGATGTCCTTCACAGAGGCTGAAGGAACGTATGCTATCACCTTTGAGTGCAGGACATAGATCCTGAAAGCTTTGAGGGCCTTTACTAAGGCATAAGCCTTCTTTTCCATGAGTTCATACTTGATCTCTGCATCTCTTAATGCCTTGTTGAAAAAGGCAATGGGTTGTTCTTGCCCTTCCTCATTTTTCTGCAACAAGACCGCTGCTACTGTATCAAAAGAAGCAAAAGAGAAAATAGGAATCCTTTGGAATAGTCAAGACTGATCAGCATAGGTGCCTCAGTCAATGCTCTTTTTATTTGGATAAAATATTCCCTGGGTTCATCGGTCCATTTTACTTCATTTCCCTTTCTGAGCATGGTTGTGATATTTTTCACCAACTCAGCAAAATTTGAGACGAATCTCCTCAAGAAATTAATCTTCCCTAAAAAGGCCTGAACTTCCTTCTTGGACCTAGGAAGTGACAGGGTTTGAATTGTCACTACCCTACTAGGATCAATCCTCACTCCCTCTTCTGACACTATGTGGCCTAACAGCTTCCCCTCCTTCATAGAAAATAAAGATTTTCTGGGATTTAAGGATAGGCCAAACCTCCGACACTTCAGAAAAACTTTCCTTAGATGCCCGTAGTGCTCTCTGTTAGATCTGGAGAAGATTGTTATGTCATCCAGATAGATCACCACAAACTTATCTTTCTCCCCGGTGAAAGCTATGTCCATGGCTCGCTGAAAATTTGCCCCTGCATTCATCAATCCAAAAGGCATTTTGGCATACATGAATGTGCCCCAAGGAGTGGTGAAGGCTATTTTTTATCTGTCCTCAGGTATGACTGATATATGATTATAGCTAGAAAAAACCATCAATCATGGATATCCTAGATGCACCAGTTACCCTCTGCAGTATTTGTTCCATGTTGGGCAGGGGGTAATTGTCTTTCCTTGAGCTCCTGTTCAGATTCCTGAAATCAACACAGAGTCTGATTTCTCCACTTTTCTTCCTTACTGGGACCAAATTGGCCACCCATTCGGAATATCTTAAGGGGACGATAATTTGGGTATCTAGCAATTTCTTCACCTCTTTCTCCATGACAGGTAGCAACATGGGATTTATCTGTCTCAGCTTCTGTCTGAACGGCTTAGCCCCTTCCTTTAGTGGGATCTTGTGCTCAATGACAGATGTGTCATAAGTCTTGAGGTCTTTGTATGTCCATGCGAACACATCAACAAACTCTTTCAGCAACTCAGTATATTCGGCCCTCTGTTCTCTGGTCAAAATGCTTGATAATTTGACAAACCTAGGCTCCTCCTGTGTGCCAACGTTGCATTCAGCTGTGTCAGCATCTTCATTTGAAACACCACCCTTTACTGCCACATCATTTTTGTCTAACAGTCTTTCCAAAGGGACTAATCCCCTCAGAATGTGATTGCTAGGCAGCTGAATAATCTGGTGATTAGCAATTTTATTTGCGAACACCTCAGGGTGAGGGTCACCTTCCGGGTCGGGATCCTGATCGATGTGCAATGCCAAAAAATCATCGACGGTCTGAATAATTTTTTTTATTTCAAGATCGTCCTCGAATACCTCCCAATGCTTTACATTGTCCGGGATGGATGGTCTGTATCTTATTTCGACCTCACCATGGATCTTCGGCGGCAGAGGGACCCTGAACAGACTAGCCGAGGCCGCTAAGGAGTCGGTCGAGGTATTTTCTTCCCTTGGGACAAAAGTAATGTTGAAAGATGAGAAGAAATTATCAATTAGGTCCCATACCTCATTTCTGTAACTCCTGAGCCGAGGATGCTTGGCCTGATAAACATTCCTGACCCGCTGGATTATCAATTCTACATCTCCGAACACTGACACCTCTTCAATTCCTATTTCTTTTGCAGCCCCCATACCTAGAATAAGAGCTTCATATTCCGCCACATTGTTGGTAGTTTCAAATTCCAGCTTGTATGACAGGGATATGGTCTCTTGACAAGGCGATATGAAAATCACTCAAGCACCTGAGCCTATACTGGAGGAAGCTCCGTCAAAGAACATCTTCCAAACAGAGGTGGTTGACGGAGGTATCTGCTGATTAAGAATGGGCTGCTTTCTTATCTGTAAAGGGACCTCGGGAGTTCCAGTGATCTGTAACAAACTAGACCCTAAGTCGGTGTCTAGTGAAAAGATGGGGTGGTTAGTGGGGTTTGCTTCATCACTGACAATATAGGCTAGCTGAGCTTCTCTGTACAACCTCCTGTGTTCTTCTCCAAAGACCGGAATGTTGGCATATGTGAGATCCATCTGTAATGTTCCTCCAAGTCTTTTAATCCAAGACCTTGACAACAACATGCCAAACTTGGGGGGAACGTCAGCTACCACAATATCCATGACCACACTTTTCATGGGCAACTGAAACAATGAAACCACCAGGTCTTTGATGACTCCTAGACACTACACTCTCCTTGAATCGAAAGAATACAAATCATGGTAAGATTTTGTCACTTCCAGTCCCAACTCTTCCATTACTATTTTGGGCATAAGGTTATGGGAAGCCCCTGAGTCCATGAGGCAGTTATGTAGCACTTTATCATGTATGTTCAGGGAGGTGTAGAAGGGAGGGGATGAATCCTCTCTGTCTTCTACCATGGGACCTAGGATGACAACTGGTTTCTCATCTTGAAGGTTCACTGAGTCAGAGGGAGGTTGGGGGGACTCGGATTGTAGCAACTTGGAAAGGGACCTTTTGAAGTCCTCATTTTTAACTAGCTCTGAGAGGGGAATGAGAATTCTGATCTTTTGAATTTCATGCTCAAAATTAAAGGAGGAAATCAGCTTAGGAGCTTCCCTTACCTCAGTGACAGGCTCCTTGGCTGCTGGCGAAGCACTCTGAGTTTTCTTTTCTTTAGTAGTGGCTGTCGCAGACTTAGTAGGCCTATCTGCTATGAGGGGATGCTCTTGGCTGTCAAAGTCTCCTTCTTTCCTTCTTGAACTAAGATTGTATCTGTTAGGGGTATGACCGGCCCTTTCTCCCTTACCTAACTCATGGATTTGGATGTTCATCAAGGATTTTTCATATGCAGACTGAGTCAAATGGGGAAAAGGAGGAGCTTCTTCTACACAATGAATTTCGGGGTCGAACTCGTCTATGTCCTCCCCCCCTTCATGAGTAACCAGGTTATTTTGGAGAGGGGTTTGAATCCTTTGATCTTCTCTGTGTTTGTCTCTTTGTTCCCTTGGGAAGGCCCGTGGTCCATGGTTATCAGGTCTCCTGAAACCTCTACCATCGGCATTCTGGGGATTTCTGTACATGGGCTTCCCTTATAACTCCCACCTTTCCATTCTAGAAGAAAGTGACTTGAGTACCCTAGCTGTCTCATCTATCTGAAGGGGCAGGGGAGAGGAACTGGTTGAGGAAGCTTCGGGCCTCTGCCTGGATATTTTTCTACCAACAACATTCCTGAGTCGGTCAACAGCTAATATATTAGACGCTACTTCCACGGATGCATCCTGCATCTGAGCCAGAGTAGTGGCTCTTCTTTCCATCAACAAGAGGAAGAAATCGGGATCAAAGGCGCTAGCATAAGTGATCTTTGCAGAGGATTCAGAGGGTTTTATCTCAGCAGGGATTTTGTTGTACATTTTATTAAATCTCTTGGAGAAATCAGAGACAGACTCTCCTTCTTTTCTCTTCAAAGACCCAAACTCTGTCATGTAATACATGAAGTATTTCTTATCTCCCCACTATCTTAAAAAGGAATTATCTAAAGCTTCTATCCCATCAATAGATCCAGGAGGCAGGGCCTTAAACCATTTTCTAGCCTCTCCTTGGAGACTATGGACAAAAATCCTCATCCATACGTCTGAGTGCATGATGTTATTATCATCTGTGAAACTATAAAAGGCTTCCAGGTGCTCTTCTACAGTTATGTCCCCCTCACCTGTAAACCTGGGCAACTGTTTGAGGTAATCATCTGTTGGGAGGGAGTTCAGAGGCTGCGGTAGCACGAGGGGAGCATACCTAGTGGCTATAATGGCCTCCATTCTGGTCATAGGGGGATTTGATCCTGCCATAGGGATATTGTGTGGAGGAGAACTCGGAGGAGAAGGAGTTCGCGAGGGGGCTACTGGGAATGAGTCCCGAAGTGGAGTGGGAAACAAGAGGGGATTTAAGGAGAAAGCTAGCGAGCTCAAGTCAACAGGTGTTTCTCTTTGTGCAAGAGTGGGGAAATCTTCTGTGGCCCTGGGTCTACGCCAAGGTACAGCTTCAGAGGAGAGGGGAGTGACAAGGATTTCTCTCTCCAATCCCATATCAGGAGGGTAAAACTCAGCAGGAACACTCCCAAAATTCAAGAAATGGGAAACCCCTAAAGGAGGTCCAAGAAGAAACTGAGGAGGAGAGAATGGAGTTCCTACAGAAGGAGATGGAAGATTACCTGGTTCTGCGGTGGGAGCTTCTTCTTCGAAGGCCCTTCCTTTTCTGAGAACCACCTCTGGATCAGTTTCAGGTGCAGCTAGAGGCAGTTGTGGATGAGACCGCGTGTGTCTGCCTCTGAAATCCACAATTAATAGAGAAGGTTCTCCCCAGCGGAGTCGTCACAATGGAGTCTCCAGGTGCACAATAGCAATCTTCAAAGGCTCTGATACCCGATGCACCTTCGGATTCAGAGATTCTATGTCGTTCAATCCCGGGGAAAATTTTCAACTTCGTCCCCGGCAACGATGCCAGAAATGTTGGCGACGGAAGTCACTCCTATATTGCTTACGGGAGCAGAGCCCGACGCCCGATCAAATGGACAGAGACTCGGGAGATGTCACTCTAACTCAGAGACTGGGTCTGGCATGTAAGAAACAAAGGAGGTCTTGATCTAACTTCAGTCAACGGGTTGATTAAAAAGTGAACAGGTGGAAGACTTGATAAGAAGAGTAAACAAACTACTTCGGGCAACAGGCTTTCAGTAATTTGCAGAATAAAAACTCTGAAGGCGAGATCCTCTAGTTCAGGGCTTCGAGAAACTGAAAGGGAGGACTTGACTGGATTCTCCAATTCCAAGTTGTTCAGCGATAAGGAAAACACAGGGACCGATTAGAAACAATGCGACCGTTACAGTGATCCAATTCAACATCATCCTATAACAGCTACAACTCGACTGGATTCTCAAATTCTGAGTCGTTCTAACACAGTGTAAACAAAGACATGAAAGAAACTGACATTCATAAGACAAGAAGTCTCCAAAGTCCATGCATAACCAAGATACAGTGCTTCATTAATGTTTTTTTACAACCGGGAGCTTTTCTCAACCATCGATCCCTTACAAAATACAAAGACTGAGTTCATATACTCAGAGAAAATTGCCCAACAAAGGCATGCCCAGATACTCAAGGCTTGGTGTCTTTTCAGCCAAAATCGGGCGGGTATTCTTTGTTAGACGCCACCTTAACTGCGCATGGCTCTTGCATGGGGAGTCACTGAGCCATTAAGTGTCGAGCTACCGTGTGCAGACCTCCTCCAGTGGGTCGAGGACTCGGTGTGGCTTCTTCAGAAAAATGGGTACATAGGACCCTCTCAAGAAGAACGCTTGCCAGATTATCCATACTCTGCACTTAATGCCTGAGGAGAGGTTTCAACCACCTTTTCTCGTCTTCATTAACTCCATGCGAAAACCAGGGTCGAGGTCGGATCAGATGGCGCATGGAGATCACGATCGTCCTTTCGGCGACTAGGCTCAACGTCCTTGGCCCCCTTTTGCATAGCTCCTTTCTTTCCCAAGTGACCATGGGCGGTGACCTTGTGTCTATTCCCAAAATGCTTTCGTCATTCGCGAATAAGAAGAAGCTAATCCATGCTTCTTAAAATCGCGATGAGTTAAACACCGAGATGGCTTGAGTTGGCACCACGCGTTTCTCTAGATCTGATGGCTCTAGGCCCTCCCGATGATACTGTGGGCCCGGGTTCTAGACACTCTTGGCACCTCGCGCATCGGGAATATGATGGGTTGTTCCTTGCATTTTGAAACCGCGATGTGCGAAAAGGCGAGGAGCCTAATCGCGCGCCAGGTTTCTCTTGTGGATGAACGACTGAGGATGTTTTGCGATACGACGGGCCCGACTTTGGGTGCTTTTGGAACTTCAGGGTTCAGGGTTTCGAGATGTGAGAGGACAAGGGAATTTCACCCTTCGAACTCCCGAGTGCCGATATGCCGACTAGATCTCGCAGTATGTGTTGCTGGATCGGACGACCCAGATTTAGCCTTGAAAAATAGGCGCTTTCTCTGACACTATGCATCGGTTAACTTGGTAGTCTTGATATCCCGATGACCGTTGATCTGCCCTGATGAATGAATCTGGTCCGTCAACAACATAACTTCCCCCTTTTACGTGCTCGAAAGCTTTAAAACGAGATTTTCCCATGCTACTTTCGGGCACTTCTCATGCATCTTGCAGACCCGAATGCTCTTGTGCCTACGACAAGAAATGTCGCTAACAGATCTAATTATTTATTTTTAAGTGTGATAAATTTTGGATAAGAAAAAGGAAAATGTGTTATTAACATAATCTTTAAAAGAATCAATAAAATTTAAAATGATGATGTTAACTATAAAGATATATAGTTTTGGGGAAGAAAGATAACTATTGTTTTTATCATGTTTTTTACTTATTTTTCTATAGGTTTACTCAAATTTCAAGTGTAGGCATTAATTGGATTTATTTCCAAATTAAATGAGTACCCATCGACATACTTTTGATGTGTCGAAAATGAGATAAACCTTAAATACATACACATTTTCTTTTATGTATTTAAAGTTTAGTTTAATATGGGTCTATCAAAAGTATCTAGAGTGGGTACTCATTGGATGTGGAATTTAATTATCATACAACAAGTGCCTAAACTTTAATTTCGAGTAAACTATAAAGAAATAAGTTAACAATTTGATTAAAATAAGTACTTTTCTTTCTTTCCCTTTGAAAATCTATCTCTTATTTTATTATTTTAACTATTACCTTATTATTTTCCTTAGAAGACCGATTTTAGACCTCAAATTTCTTTAATGGATGCAATTTCATGATTTCAAACCAAATTTATTACAAATAACATAGATTATGAAACTTGGAATCATTAACATATCTACTAGAACATATGAAAAATAGGGTTTATGGTTTCCATGATGAATTGATGATGGAAGAAAGTGGGTGTCTGAGTAAAATTTGAGTCCATAAACCCTCCCATATCGTTAAGGCATGCCAATAGTCTATCCATGAAAAATTTCGGTGCATACAAAAACTGTTTGAAAAAATTTCAACGTTGGCCCCATCCGCAGGTCTATGTTGTCGGTGTCTAGTCCTCGTGCAATTTTCGTTTCTCGTTCCTCATTCCTTGACCATGGTGTAGTCCCCAAGATCCATTATTTTTGTACAAAAATACATATTAATGGCATAAAATTATTGACGAACTTTTTTCGTCGATAGTATAGCAAATTCGTCGCAAGATTATTTACATTCGTCTCTCTTGCGACAATATCAAATGATGCTTGGATTCATTTCATATTTGTCTTATCAACTTGAAATATCAGATTGATACTTTGCAAGCTAGTTGGACCTTCAGTCAAATACAAATATGAAACTTGGAATCATTAACATATCTACTAGAACATATGAAAAATAGGTTTAATATGGTTTCCATGATGAATTGATGATGGAAGAAAGTGGGTGTGTG
>ML791434.1:328909-345557 GCA_009831015.1 Picea engelmannii
AATGAAAATGCTAAATTCAAAAAATTAATGTAAACAAATACCTAGAACAATCATTGTCAACATTATGTTCTCCCTCTTTATTGACATCCAAGGAGGAATGTTATTGTTGATAACAAAAATAGGCCACATTGAGTAAATAGACCTAATCTCTATGAATGGATTAACACCGTCAGCTGCCAATGAAAGCCTAACATTACGAGGTTCATCTTTGAAATCTGCCCATTTTTCCTCAATTTCCCTAAATGCAGAACCATCGGCAGGCATTCAAAGAACACCATCTTCACTTTTGTTATGTGCATAGTAATCCATAAATTGTGCTATTCTTTCACACCTGAACAATCGTTGCAAATGTGGAATTATGGGAATATGACGAAGAACCTTTCGAGGCACCCTTTTTGTTACTTGATCGGTTCGATATCTACTGATAAGACATTGTGAAAAATCAGTTTTCGATGCATGTTGTCCATAATATATAATATGGTCATTAGGACATGCATCTATAGTTTGATAATCCATTACAATGTCTTTCATAATGGCATGCAAACCTCGATATGTGCGAGGTAAAATATTTGACAATGGTAACAAAAATTCACCTAACAATCTACAACATAACAAACAACTAGTTAATGTAAGAATATTAATCGTAAAAAAATGCATTCTTATTTTACACATTAATTAACACTAAAAACAAATATTAAAAAATCAACATTTATGTACAGTATGAGATGAAACATATTACATACCTTAGTATCTGTGTCATACAAGTGTTCAACAAATTATTCATAACCTTTAAGTTCACCAGCAACAATGTAGTGGAGATAATATTTTCTCTTGATCCTTCATAAAGTCGTTTATTTGCCTTTTCTAATAGAGGTTCATCATAAATACCAGCATTTTCCCCATCCTCATCCGGTTGCGAATAAAAATCTTGGATCATTTGATTTGTCCCATAATATTCTTCCATGGGATCATTAATGTTATTTGTCCCGTCATCTTTTTCCATGAGATCCTCATTTGCTTGGTCATGATGATGTTCCTCAGCTTGTACACCATCATTTCTACTAATACTTGGTGCAATATTCTATGGAAAGTTAGAGGGAAACTCTAACTTTATAATTACAAACAATCATGCAAAATTAGTGTATACTATAACAAACATTCAAACAATATATATACATATATATAATTTTATATAAAATTGACAAAATAAAAAAAGATAATGAATATATAGCTAATTACCATGGGAAGATATTCATTCGATCCGCCATCAATGTGACCATATTTCCTACAATGTTTTGTAGTTGTTTCTATTAAAATTATTACTAAACGTCTGAGGCAACATTTTTTACAAGGGCAATAACATCTACCATCACCCTTTTCACCCGCTTTACTTTTTTCCCCACCTCTAACAACATTTTGCGACATTTTTCAGCACAAAAATACCCTTTCGGAACTGTCGTTGTTATAGCAATATTGTCACAACATATTTAAATCGTCAAATATTTATAGGCCAATTTTAGGTCACCATCGTCGCAATTGCGACAATAGTGACCTAAAAATATATATATTTTTACACCTATTTATTTTAGGTCATTTTCAACGGTAAAGTTTGACTAAATTATTATGATAAAATTTTGTCACTTATGCGACGACCAATCTATGGTCATCGTTTATGTGATGAACATTGACCATTATAGTTTAGTCAAACTGTAGGCATCGATATTGCGACGAATACAAGGTAGATTTAGAAAAAAAATAACTTTTTCTCTTGCATGTTGCGACAAAAGAGTACTTTCGTCGCAAATTTTTCAATATCTAGTAGTGATAGAGGGGAAGAAGAAAATGGAAAAACGGGTAATAGAAGGGAAGAAGAAAAGGGGAAAACAGGCAAGTATAGAAGAGGAAAAAGAAAGGGAGCAAAGAACGGTATGCCTCACACAACAACACTTAGTCTGATAATTATCAAGTGATAGAAACACATCAACTATGGGAAAAAAATTATCATCCATGAAATATAGTTGGAGCTCAACAGACCCTGGTTCAGGTTAAAAGAGATGTTTATATCTATTTCAACAAGCAAATAGATAAAAAAATATGACTTGGCATTCTTACATGTAAGCATATTCTAAAATATGACAAGCTTCAATATATGCACAAATTGGACAATGTATGTAGATCAAAGTTTTGTAACCATACCTCTTACTCTATGGACCTTGTAATATGATGGAGGTTTCACTTTTACTTGTCGATATTTCTTGTGAACTAAAAAACATTTGGTATAAACGACATAAACATATTTACCATGGCATAATCGAATAAATAACTGCGAATATTTGTTTCGTAAACATAGCAAGAGCGTAATCTATGAATCCTTACCTTCGGCATTGTCGATGTGTTGATGTTTGTGACGGTTCACTTCCCATGCTCATGTCACCTCTGAAACAGTGGCTATGAACATGTGTATATTGTTCATACCCGGAATGGATGTCCAGTAGGCATACATATTGTATTTTTTGTCGCACCACTATAGCCATACCTTTTGGAAGATTGTACTCCAACTTTCTCAGTTGTGGCACATAAGGCTCCATCTTCGTGTTCAATTAGTCTGTTCTTTTTTCAATGTAGAAATACAAAGAATACAATGGACATGAAGGCAAGTTGATATGCAGGAATACATGAAAAAAGATGGAGTAGAAATCTATTTATTTCAAGGAAGTGACACATAAAATACAATTTACATGAAGATAAGTCAATATACAGGAAAATATGCAGTATCTAAGGAAAAAAACAGAAGAGCTGCAAACCAGTGGAACAAGTATAGACAGAGTGAATGAAAAACAATTGGATATGGAATACGAGTAGAAGTATGCACCTTTGTATGTATTCTTCTACATTTTTGGTTAAGAGTTCTTTGCCTTGTCCAATTTTCCTGTTTGTTTCAATGAAAGAAAGTACAAAACAAAATGAACATGAACATAAGTTTATATGTAAGGAAAAAAAAAAGGAATATGTACATACAATAAATAAACTAGAATAAAATGAATAGAGTAACATATAGTGTTAGAAGAATGTACCGGTTTTTTTTCTTCATCCATGTATGTGTATATATAAAAAATTGTGTAATTTTTTTTTGTGTCCAAAATCAATTACAAACTAGGAAAAACTAAGAAGTTGGATAACTTGGTTTTGTGCAAGAAGCTAGACAAATATGCTTTGAGACATAGAAATATGATTTTGCAATATGTTTGATGTATATTTCATAATTCAAGTGCAATACCAATTGTATCATGATCAGACCAATATATGTCTAAGATAAAGACGTTGTATTGAGAAATGGGCACATTCGACCATACATGATCGATAAGTGTATTTTGTACATGGTTTATCTTATCCAAAAGAAAGCGGAGACTGTATTTTCACAAGTAGTTTTCCAATTCTTTTGTTCTGGCATTATTTTGTAGCATGTCAATATTGAAGTCTCCAACAATGACAATGGTTTCGTTCAGATGAAAATTCTCTAATGCATTGGAAAGAACATTTAGTATGTTGGAGAATGTTGCATCCAGAGCAACATAGAGATTCAGTATTGCAATTTCTGATCCATTGAAAATTATTTTTGAAAGCACCATCTCAACATTGTTTTCTTCTAAATGCATATGCTCCAAAATTGTTACATGTTTTTTCACTAATATCATCACCCCATGTGTAATGTAACTCAATATGCAATTGTGATTTGTAAATTGCTTGGTTTGCATGCATAATGTCATGTATGTTTCCTGCAAGCACAGAATATCGAATTGCATTGTGTCATAATCATTAAGTATATCATCCATATGTGCATGTAGGTTGCGCATGTTAAGTGAGAGAATTGATACAGATGAGGTTGCTTGAATGGATTGGTAATCATACTATAGATGCCACTTTGCAGTAACCCTCAGGCGTTGCATCTCAATATCAACTTTGTGTTTGACTTTGAAGTTATCTTTTGTAAGAGAACTTAGTAAATACAAGGAGTCTATACTTCTAACACAGGACATTGTTGTGTATACAAGTCCATGTATTCGAATTCCAGCAAGGTCAAATGAAACATTATCAAGTGTTAGTCCTTGCGATCTGTGGACTGTACGTGCACATGCCAGTTTAATTGGAAATTATTTTCGAATCTTCAATCGACCTGTCTTTGTCGATGTCGATATTGGTTTGGATATTCATAAGATAGGTGTCCAATCGCATGAAGTGTTTGAATTATATAGATAAGCCAACTTGTTTGCTTGTCGATGGCCTATATGGGGCTCATGGAACTTAATCCAGAGGACATCAAGTTTTTATGTTTTGGTATAGCCTTTGAGTATTCCATCTGCACCATTTACCAATCCATCCTGTGAATCATAGTTGCAAGCATATATCTCAACCGACATGTCTAATTTCAGGACAAGTTGCAAAGGAAAAGTGGTTGTATGTTCATGACATGGTACATTTACATGGTTGTCTTCTTTGAGGTCAATTGAATTGATGATGATATCATCGCCATACATGAATGATAGCATGTACCTGTTATGCATTGCAACATCCTTATTTGTGTAGAACGGGTAAAGGAAGGTTGGTTCTATTGGTGCAAATCGCATGCACCTTGAATTGATATATGTTAAATCATCATGTTTTTAGCTGTTTGTCCGCATTCTATTTAGAACTACAATAAATGTTTCATTTGTCTGGCGCATTGTAGTATGTATTTCAAAGCATTTTATATTGTCTTTTCAGAAGTCATGCATCATGGTTTGCATATTGACCGTGGGTTTTTCAAATATCAAAGAATCTTGGATGGGTTGTGCCTGGTAAAGATCCCCACAGAATATCATGTCAATGTTTCCAAAGTATTTAGTGTGCACATGTTTTATGTTTCTTAGTCGGTTGTCAATGGAATACAAGAAGCGACTTCCAATCAAATATGCCTCATCTATGAAGACAAGTTACAGTTCATCATAAATCTTAGACAAGGTATCTAACATTTCCTTGCTAAGTAGAAGAAATTGTGACTTGTTAAAAGGCATAAAAAATGTATAGTGGATTGTTGTTCCACCTACATTATATGCATCTTTTCCTGCGTATGCAGCTATTAGACCCTTTGGTTTCATATAATCAAAGGAAATGTTTGAATCATAGATTTGTATAAGCATTTTGAATAGTGCTTTCGTTGTGAATGTCTTTCCTGTTCCTGCCCTGCCTGTAAGGAACAAGTGCATAGGAGTGGGTATGTTCAAGATTTTTTTAATTGCAATGTCCTTTAGAATTGTTTATTTCTCTCGATTCAATAGACGTATGACTTTGTGGTATTCATTTTTTTCAATAAGGAGAGGCTTTTTTGTGACTTGAAAGCCAAGATTGATACATTTTTCAATATCGACTGCTCAAGGACGAGGCAAATCTACTTGCAATTCATAGGACTCGCAGAGAGTTCTAGTTGTTTTACGGTTTGTGATTGTCTCATCAACATTGTCAGGGTTCTCTAGTTCATGAACTGCACTTTCTAGATCACCCCATGTTGGATTAACATTGTATGTAAATCTAGATTCATCGATTTGTATTGTAGTCTCATAGGCAATATACGCAGCTTCCCATGTAGGGAAGTTATGTTTTAATGTGTTTTCATTTTGATCAAACAGAACATATAACAATAGTTTTTCTCTACAATAGTTTTCATAGTCAGTGTGTTTGTTGTATTTGACAAAGTGTATTACAAAGGGTTTTTTTCTTTTTGATATGGGTGCAAATTTTTTTTGTAATGCGATACAAACTCAGCTAAGAAGATATGCTTAATAGGAGATGGACGTTGGAGGTAATAATCAATAATAGAGAGACATAGTATGTCCTCTGAATTGTCAAGCTATTGTTCTAGCAAAGACAGTGGTTTAAGCACAAATGTGTGTTTCTCAAGTGGACATGTGTTTATGAAGACATATTTCCTTGAACTAGAGTTGAGGGGCAGGGAAAGTGCAATGTGGACTACTTGTTGAGTAGACATTTTTTGAAGATTAAGTAATGTATTTCCAAGTGTACGTATCATTTTCATAGCATCAATATGACTTATTTCATGTTCTTTGTGTATTCTTCTGAATGCACTTGTCATAGATTTGTTAACCTTTTTCATATATGAGGTACAGTATGATGCTGCAGCATATGCATTAAGGACATATTGCGCATCTGTATTTTCATTCCACACAACTAGCATGTCCTTGGAGAAACTGTTGTTCCAAATATGGGAAAGTTTTTGTTTAAGGAAAATTGTTGATTGTTTAAGTGTACAGTGTATGGCTTGGATGTAATCATCTTCTGTTAGATTTAGCTCTGTCAAGAAGTCATCGAAGCTCATTAACTCATCAAAGTCTCATTGTTCTAGAAATGAAAACAAGGATTTAGATTTCTCAATGACAACATTTTCCTCTAAACTAAGTGGCTCTATGATTTTTGTTGTTCTCATTGGCGGCACAGGGAAGTTGTATATGCAATGTGAATTTTTTCGTTTTTTACAGCTTCTTGTATGATAATGTCTATGAACTTTGGAAAGGTCTATATCCAAATGATCTATGTTGCATGTTATGTATTTGTCCACAAATTGCTCAATCTGTTAGTTGTCATTTCCATAGACCGGTGCACCCTCTATCCACAATAGTGCGTGGTCATGCTCACTCCCCCTATTCTGGAACTCAGTCACAAAAAAATAGTTTGATATTTTTCCAAAAAATGTTTCATCATGGCATATCAATTGCTTCAAATCATTTATTCTATGTCTATAGTAGTGAGTACATGTCACTAGGTATTTTCTTATGAGGTAGTCAATGTCATCATTTTTCAATGTATCAGTTTGTTTTTTCCTTTTCCCGTTCTTATACAATGCAGACACTGTGGCCACCAACGAATCCCAACGATGCTCTGCACTTGTAAATGTGATGAAAAATGTTGGCGGTCCCAATTGTCAGATCATTGCAAAAATAGTTTTCCTGTTTTGTTGCAAATAGTGAGGAGAGATGTGAATGTTTTTGAAATCTATGTATCCAATATCAGATTTCAGGATTTTTTCTAGGTTTGCTTTGTACTTGACATGTTTGGCCAATAAATTTCTTCCTTGTATCTGGCCTTTTCTTATTCGCACCCACATGCAAGACAACACTTGCTCAATTATTATGCGCATTGTTTTGAAAAACAAATTTGTTATGTGACAGGAGAAGTCACTGCTTGAATGTAGCAGTTCCCATCGAACTATTTTATGGTAGTTGAATCGTTCTGTGATGTAACTAGGTTGTGGATCTCCATAGAACAGTGTTGGGAAGTTCATTTCCTCAGCAAATTTGTCCTTGAATATTCCAAGTGGAAGTTGGCCCTCAACAGGTGCAATTTTGACAATCTTGTCTTGCAAGTCACGAATGTGTTGTGAGTCGGTGAATCCATGTATCAATGTTTTAGCAGGTCTTTCATTCTCAGATTCATCGCTTGTATCAAGTTCATTGGAAGTCTCGAGAGTCTGTGCAAAGTTGTCATCCCCTTCTCCAAGAACATTGTTCTAGTTCTCATTTATACAAATGTTATGTGCTTTGTATAGGGCCCTTGAACATAATTCTTTTAATGCTTTCATGACAACATGCACACATACTTTACCTATCTAGTAGGCATTTTTGTATTGCAAGCATCTTTTCAGAGCTACAACAATTTTCATTGTATCACTAATGAATTGTGGAAAGGCTTTTTGCACAACATCTAGTTGGACAAGCACATTAATAATTGATCCTGTTAAGCCCATTTGGGGTTGTTTATAGCCCCAGGGTCTGATTTGTGCAAATGAAATTCACAGAGACACAAGTCTCTCTTCAATTTTTGTAAGTGTACTTACATCTAGTAGTGGTGTATTACATCTTATTTGGTCAGGCATTGCAAAGTGTGGCAGTTTTCCATTTTCAAGTGATCATTTGCATGGAAGACAAATATTGCCACTGGAAAATGTTCTATCATTTAGTGTCAAGCTGAGGTATTCTTCTTCCAAATCAGGCGTGAATGACTTAGTGTTTTTTGCGAAATTCAATTGATCACAAATTGCACATACAATGGAAGGAGTGTCTTTAATTTGTTTCATATAGATCTGTTTTGCATCTTTCTTCCCTAGACAAGTATGCGTAGAAAGTGTTTGATGGTTTTCATTGCTAGCAGTGCATGGTGTTGGATCTATCCCACGAAATGTGATTTTTTCCTCTCGTTCACTACCATGACCATTGTGGGATATGTGGTCGTACCTATTTCTCTCACGCATATGTTTTTTCAATATGTGGTAGGTTAACTTATGCTTCCCACTGGAAACTAGTTTCACTTGTTGACAAGCCATGTTGCAGGTGGAATCAACATTTCTTATGGGCATTGAATCCTCACCATCTCGATGATGCAAACTGTGTTGTTCTTTGTCTTTGGACATGTGATGTTTATGTTCAACAGAAAATGCGAAAATGTGATTGTGTTGTGCACGAACAATTTTTTTTAGGTTGTGATATGTGAGTTTCTGTCTAGAAGGAAGCCTACCAATGTATTTTTTTCTCTCATGTATGACCTTTTTCAAGTTGTGATAAGATAGTCTACATTTTTTGTTCAAGGTCTGGATGACCTCATGACAACTGGGATGAGTTTCATTCTGATTAAATAGAATGTGACACCTATGCAGATTTGATGTGGTTTGGGTGGCATGGACACTGGATCCTGAACTGGTAGCATTTCTTATAGTACCAATGTATTTTTTTCTCTCACGTATGACCTTTTTCAAGTTGTGATAAGTTAGTCTACGTTTTTTGCTTAAGCTCTATATGGCCTCATCACAATTGGGACGAGTTTCAATCTCATTAAATAAAATGCGACGCTTATGCAGATTTGATGCGGTTTGGGTGGCATGGACAATGGACCCTGAACTAGTAGTATTTCTCATCGAAGGTTGATAATGAATATGTGACGTATCTGTTTTCAATGAGATGATGTCAATTGTTCGATTGTAGTTTGAATCAATACAGTAGGAATGGACAGTACCATCTGACAGGGTCGACCAGACCTGGATATTTACTCTGAATATGATAGATAGCCATTGCAAATAGAATCTACCACCCTCTACATTTTCTTTCTCATATGGTAGTGCCATGTTCACAAGGTATTGTTTCCAACTTCCAATTGTTGGCATACTTTCTAGGAGATATGGTAAAAGGTGTTGATGCAAGCAGCTAAAAGCCTCTTGGTTGTCGCCTATAATTACATTGCAAAAGGATTGTACAGTGTAAAGTTGCAGTGACTACACATCGAACTCTGTTGCTACCAAATAGAATTTTTCATTGAACATACTATCTCCATAACTAGATGCAATAGTTGTCTCTATGTGCAAGCCATGGGAGTGTATATGATGCATAATTTGTTTCCAATGCGATTCAAGGTCTTTGCAAATGAGGTACAAGTAAATATGAGGTCCTCCAAGATTGCATATGAATAATTTTCTATACAGTAATGGTTCATAATGACCATTGATAGGATTGGCATCATGGAACAAGATACAATATGGATCGCTAGATGCAGTTTTCTTGAATAGTAGATATCTTGTTTTTCTTGTCAATGACCATATTCCTATTGATATGTTCAGCAGCTTGGACAACCACTGTGTACAAAATGTATCTCCCCAAATTCCCCTCTCATGTGCAGGCAAAATTGTAGATGAAGACAACTGCATCTTTGAAAAATACGTAGTGACGTCATGTATTCCATGCAACTGGCAAAGAAAATCAAATGCCAATTCGTATTGATACAACTCCAATGCTTCAACGTTGCCATTTTCTAAACAACCCAAGAAATAATCTATCAATCCATTGCACAGGTCGGTCGAGGAATAACAGAAATGCAATAGAACTTGAAATGCATCGAAGAGGCAATCTCCTACAGTATATGAAAATGCATCCAATCTAAAAATATCATTGTTATGCATTACCTGGTCAATGTTGTCATGTACAATGGAGTCTGTATCTATTTCATAGGACTCAACATATATTACTTGCTTCATCTCTTAAGTTGTGATTTTCAAGATGTTTCTTAGCTATATTCAGATAATATGCAAATAGAGAAAAAAAAGAAAAAAGAAAACTACAATTACGAAACTGCATACCATTTTCGCTATGCATCCTTCAACCTTCTTCCTTTCAAATTCAATCCCCATAGTCACTACAACATATGACAAACAAACAAACGTACAGTGAACAATGAAGCAAACAGAAGAGACAACGCAAATGAAATAACACTATAAATTTGCTCAGCACAAAGACCAAGTATTCAAGGCATATCATTTTTGAACCTATTCCATGCGTGCATCCTATAATCATTTCAGTGGCAAAAGATACTTTGCAAGACATAAAGGACAGCATAAAACCAACAGGTGGATGGGGTTTTTGATTCAAAGAATAAAAGCATGCCCTCTCACAAGGTCCTGGCAGATGCTTGCTCTGCAATGACAACTCTGAATTCATTTTCTAAACCCCTTTGCATTTCTATTTTCGAAAGAGCTATGGCATGATATCTAGGATGTGGAAGTTGGTATATGTGATTGGAAGGGAACAACCTGGAAAAAATGCACCAAATGTATGGTTTCCAGGAACAGAAAATACGAGGAGAACATTCGATTTCCTTTTTTATATTTCATTGTGGCTGCAATAGATGTGGGTTTTGTGTCCAACATCGACATTCAAAGGGGAACAAGTCATTTTGCAAGGGAACAGACTGGGAAAAATGCACCAAACTCATGGTTTTCAGGACCAAAAAAACTGAGGAGAAAAATTCGATTTTCTTTTTTATATCTCACTATGGTTGTGACAGAGGCGGGTTCTCAAGAAGAAGGACAAGAAAACAATAGACGATTGTTTCTCTGGTCATAACAATCACACAAAAAGATGTTCTGCAAGAGGATTTTGACCCAGGGATTCCTAGTATTGAAAATTATTGCTTGCAAGCTCCAAATAGTAAACAAAAAATAAGGAATATCAATGAAACCATGGAACTAAAACTCACATGTGAACGAGGAATGACAGAAGCGCAACTACAAACCACACAAACTGCAACAACAGTTCCAGTTGTTGATGCAGGACCCTAACCTTGCAAAGTTGAAGAAAACAACAACAAGCAACAAATAACAAACCAGTGAACAAGCACCAAGAGGTCCAAATGCAGCTACAGGACCTCAACTTTGTAAATTTGAATCAGACAACAACAAACAGCATCGAATGAACCAACGAGAAAGCATCAACCAGTGAACCAGTAATGTCGGTGAAGAGAAATATTGCCCAAATTCACTACAAACAAGACTATATCCAATAACAGAGGAAATTGTATTGTAACACGCATGTTGAGTAAACATTTAAGGTTGTGAGGCATGTTAGGTAAACACTTAAGGCTGTCGGAACCGTCAAAGGGCCTCACACTGTGCAAAAATTTAAGAAAGAATGCAGTGTGGCAGGCCTGTTTACGTACGCAATAATGAAAATGCCTCTCTAAGTACGCAACAATAAAGAAAATAATAATAATAATAATAATAATACAATAGTCCGAACAATGGAGACTATGCAAAAAAAATTTACTCAGAGGACAAAGTAATATGAAGTCAACTAATAAAAAAATGATTATCCATGCTCAAAACTTTGGATATCTAAACATTTCAATATGAATAGTAAAAATTCAAAAAGACTGTAGATGATAAAAACTTTGGATATGCCTAAATATAAAACATTGGGAATAGTGAAGCTGACAATAAGACCTCAAATCTATTATCCAATGAGATCATGACATATAAGGGTTTTTTTATTATATAAAAAATAATTCTTTTAGTTCTCTATTTCAAACAATAGAGATTATGCAAAAAATTGTAGTCAAATGACAAACTAATATAAAATCAACGAATTATCGATCGCTATAGTCCCTCTACGCCTTCGACAGGGACTGATAAAGGAGAATTATTTATATAAGCATATCATATTGTTTTGTGCATTGCATGTATTGTAAAAGAAGGTTTGTCCCTCAAAGTGGATTATTTATTGGCTTTTTTTTGGAGTTTGGTTCATATCATTTGGTTTCAGAGCATATGATCCTAGGGTTTCACTCCTTCAATTGAGACATATTGAAATTTTCGCTATAATTTTTTTGGGGATGATTTAGATAACAAAATTTTGAGGCTACTGAGGAGACATATCGAAGTACATCTAGTAAAAATTTCAAGTACTGGTTCATTATACTTTATGATTTACATCCCATGGAATTTAGGGTTTGTGACTAGTCCTAAAATAAGTTTCAAACGAGTCATCTTGGAATTTCCGCTAGAACTTTGTTTTGGTAATGTTTCAGATTGTGAAATTTTTATTATCCTGAGAAAGCATATAAAAGTACTTTGTGTAAAAAAAGTAGGTTTTGGTTCATTATTCTTTCTGAGATATAACCTGTGGAAGTTAGGCTTTGTGACTAGTCTTAAAATCGATCTCAAACAAGTCATCTTGAGATTTTCGCTATAAAATTTTTTATGCAAAATTTTAGACTATAACATTTTTAGAATTCTAAAAAAACATAATACATTAACAATACCATGCTAACCCCTTAACTATATAATGTATCCCCTTTAATAAATTGAAAACTAGCTCATCCCCTATTAATAAAATATCAATAAACAGGCTAACCCCTTCTCTATAAAAATCCAGAAGAAATAAGACTTTTCTTCTTTCTTAAGATTCAAATGGGTGTGACCCAAAAAAGCTTGGATGCTTTCGACCAAAGTTTGCTTCACCTGACGATGCCTATGAAACTCTAAAGTCCACTAAGAAGAACTTAAAAAAACATAAAAATAACATAAAAAAATATCTATCACGTGCTTTCTCTTCATATCATAATCAAACTACATTTCTTTATCAACCCCTTTCCCATGCAAATTCATGATTCTTGTGGGAGGACGATTACTTCTCATACAAAGTGGAAATTTGGTCGATGGATGGAAGCCCCAATGAAAATGGCCTTCGATGTCCTTTCCCCACCTTTCACATGCTTACCCCCTATCGCCACATGTTTCTCAAAGGGAGAAACTTATCAACACTTCACTAAAAGATTAAAAAACAATTAAATTAAAATGTAATTTTTATTAAGTATTTATTTTTTCATTGTGATCGGAGAAGTTAATAATCTATCTTACTATATTTCAATATTTATCTCATCCAAATGTCACCAATATACTTCTTTAACTATGTTTTTTTAATTAAAAATATTTTTCATAAACTTAAATTTTTAATTTAAGTAATTAAATACTTATAAATATATACTTTCATCTTTTGCAAATTTAGTTGTGAGATGAAGAAGTGTATTTGTGTAATTTATAGATATATATATATTTATTTCCACCACTCACCCTTCCAATAAGTGAAAAAGTGCATTTATGATATTTATAAATATATACTTTCATCTTTTGCAAATTTAGTTGTGAGGTGAAGAAGTGTATTTGTGTAATTTATAGATATATATATTTTTATTTCCACCACTCACCCTTGCAATAAGTGAAAAAGTGCATTTATGCACATTTATATAAAGAGTGATGGAAATTATTAATATATGAAAAACTTCTTTATATTTAAATTAAGTTTACAAATAAGTTAAAGAATAATGATAATGACAACTCTTTTCTTTCTTTGAGGAAGGATGCAATATAGATTTCATGATCCTTAGTATACATAAATTTATATTGGTTTTGAATGATAGAGTTAAGGTTTGGGGGATTGTAATCCTTAGGGATGTTGTAGAATAATTGTACAGTCTTTTCATATTAACTACAATTTGGATGGCTTGTATGATCATGACCTTTTTGTCATAAGGGGAGGTAATATGATTTTATTTGAAAAATCCCTTTCCATTTTGGTGTTGATACTAGTATGGAGAGTGGAGATGGCGTTGAAGGCTCCTCATAAATTTGTCCCAAAAGTGTATTATGAGGTAATAACCCTCCTCGTAATATTAAATTCTTTGATTTTGAACATGCTAGTTTATCTAATTCGTTCAAGGAAAGCTCCATCCCAAGTTACTAAATAGGGAAGGTGTCTCTCAAATCTATCATCTGGAACTAGATTTTAGAGGTGTGGGAGCCACAGGATTGGCATTACACCCAAACATGTAGTCTAAGTTTTCTTCATGTTTCAATTCAGTGGCTTGAAATATGTGCATGATATCTTGCTTTGTGGCCCTTGGATTTGTAAAAATACCTTAGCAGTGTTTTCCCACTAGATCCACGATTTCTCAACAAAAAAAGCTATGCGGTTAGGTTTCCCAAATGGGTGGATTTTCTCATCTTGAGAATGTAATTTTGGCGAGAGTTGGAGTGAATTGTAGCCCCTATTAGGGAGTTATCTAACCTCATAATCAACACAAAGTTTACATTAGGGTTATTTTTTCCAAAAGCCTCAAAGAGTTTGTGCTTATCAAGATTGGTAACTGATTCCATCACAAATTTTCACAACACTTGCTTTCACAATCGAATACCGGATCATTGCATCCACGAATGCCAACTTATGACCTAGGTTTACCTAGAGGTGGATCTTCCCACACAAATTCCTCGTACCCTAAAGCTCCCCAGACCACGAATGAAAGTGAAGGTGTTTGGATTGAAGTTGTTCTTGAAAGTGAAGGGACACCAATTCGGACCCAAGAGATTGGAAATGATATTCCTCACAGAGAAAAATGAGAAATTCTCATATTTTCATTCATGAAATGATGTAACCAAATCCCCTACCATGAAGACCCAAACTACATATTTGATCCCTAAGGTCACAATTGTGACCATAACTAGTTAGATGTTGGCTAAGGTAGTCATTATAACACTTATTGGTGCCATGACATAGGGATGTCGTGGGTGAAGAGTGTTTTCTCCTCCACCATTTATTCATTGACAAGAAAGTGAAGTAGTTTCTGATATCGAGGGCTGGGATGAATAAAATCATCTCTTGCAACTAACTCCTTCCATTCTCTCTAGGACTTTGCAGATTATGTGGTGGAGATGAAAGATGCCACGTGTTTTTATTGAAAGTTGCCTCTTGGAATTCCTGAGTCTTAAATGGCCCTGTAAGAAAATACATTGTTTTCCAAGTGTTGACGTCTTTGGATGTGACATATATTCTTTGTTTGGAAAAACTCAAAATTGTAGGGTTCCTTCATATACCTCCCTATCAGTAATTTGGCTAAGGGATAAGCAATTTTTTTCTTTGGTTTCTCCATAGTTTTCCAATGTTGTTGTTAATTGGGGTTCTAACCCATCCCATACACTTGTCTAGATCTTAATTTATATGACTAGATTATTGGCATGTCCAATATCTATGCCTCTAATGACTTAGGGGAGCATACTTCATTTTGGTGGTGGATGGCTATGCTTCAAAACCCTCATTGATGTGTTATAGCATTGTTCGGATACTCAAAGGAACAAATGCATGTTCAACTCTGATTATTGTGGCGATGATGGTTGTTGGTTATAAAGATTTGGTGTTTGAATTCTACTAAATCCTCCTCTATAATAAATTATGCAGGTTTGTGGTAACCAAGCAATGATATTCTTCTCATCATACCCTTCATTGAATATTAGATCATGTTTCCATGTCTGGTATAGATTCATACAGTCACGACCTCTCTTCAGATTGCACCAATAATACTGATCCAAATGGTTGAGTCCAAGGTAATTTGAAATCTTCTCTTTTTGGAGGTCACAATGAATGTCGGTGTAAACAACCATGTGGAGAGGAGAACACCTAAGTTGAAACAATGACATGACCAATAGCTAGTGGCAACCTACTTATATGGGCAGATGTCAAAGCATCTAGTTTTCCTAAACAAGCACATGTTCTTAACCACACTGTTAAACCAAATTTTGGTTCTCTCCAACTTGAAACTTGATTAACAGCATGAACCTTCTTTGGACATTTGGACATTTAGCACATGTTCTTAACCACACTGATAAACTAAATTCTGGTTATTGTTTTCAAGTTTATGTGAAGAGGAATTTCAGAGATATCTTATTGTCCATAGTTAGAATCATTGTAATTGAAGTTTCAAATTCTGAACTGGATTCATCATCATAATCAATCATTAAAAATAAGAGTTGCAAATCTTCATAATAAATATATGACGCTGAATAAAATAAAACCAAGTTATGGTGTCTGACATAAAACTTAAGAGAAAACCTAAAAACCTTAAAAAAAACTTAAAACTAAGTTATTTAATTTATAAATAACCATAATATATAAAAAAAATAATAAACTATATTACTATTAGTAATAAACCCTAGTAATCTAATTAATTAATAAGTATGTTAATTTATTTAATGTAACTGTTATATTATTATAGGTATAATATTAATAATGTAATGTAAATGAAATTGATAAATTGTATTACTATTAGACTATTAGGTAATAAACCTCAGTGATCTAATTAATTATTAAGTATGTTAATCTATTTAATATAACTGTTATGTCATTATAGATATAATATAATATTAATAATGTAATGTAAATAAAAATATAATCTAATTAATTAGTAAGTTAACCTATTTATTATAACTATAATTTACTATAGTATCTTATGT
>ML791434.1:357875-370429 GCA_009831015.1 Picea engelmannii
ACATCCTGTTTTTCATGTTTCATGCTTGAAGAAGGTGATTGGAACCAGGTGCCAAATTCAAACCAACCTTCCAGAGTTAGCTGAAGAAGGATCCATTTGGCTACAACCAGAAGCAGTTTTGGACCAGGGGGAGCGTCGCCTGCATCAGAGAACCATCAAGGAAGTGCTAGTACAATGGAAAGATATGACTCCAGGAGATGCCACTTGGGAACCAGCTACCATTCTGCAGCAGTTTCCACATCTCAAGCCTTGAGGACAAGGCTGTTTTTAAGGGGGCGAACATGTTAAGGTCCTAACCCGCACATAGGTAGATCAATGTATTCTGATGTAATAAAGGTCAATATTAATAAGACCTTTCAATAAAATAGAATAAGGCGGATGTAAGAAGACCTAATAGAATATTCCGCTTCTAGAAGGATCTTCCCCTAGATGCTTCTCTTAATAGACATATTTAGTATAAATAAGGGTCGAGGGTATGAAAACCGTAGCTTGGATATTATTGTAACAGAGCGCTGCTCGACTGGAGGTTGCCCCCTTGAAGAGGCCTGTGAACATTGCTATCTGATTCAAAGTGCTATTTCTGTTGCTATTTCGTATATCATTTCTGTGTATTGTGAAGATTATGCTGGATATTTTACTGTTATTCTATCATTTCTAGCATTTCATTTATGTTCTTCATATTTTATATATTTGGTATCTTGCAAAGTATCTCATACGGAGATTGATTGTAAGGAGAAGAAGCCTCCAAAGATGACCGAACATTAGAACAAGAACTCACAATAGACTTGTTCAAAGGATAATGAAGCCACCTTTATAGGAAACAGAATTCACTTGAACTCTGACTCAGTTCTTCATATTTATACTTGGTATTAAACACCAAGTATACCCCACAAGAGATGATGAAGTCCTTGTAGACTCAGAAGAAATCAAGGATAAGCCTGATCTTAGAAAGGATCAGATGAACAAACAATCTTCAATATTGGGATATAGATGTTGTGAGAAGACTAGATCGTAGCTTCAGAAACTTCTAAGAGATATGAAATCTCTTGGGAAGATTCCCTTGTTTCAATAATAGAGAAGGAAGCCAGTCAGAAAGACTAGGATATGGATTCTTTTGTGAGACTAGAAGTTAAGTTAGTATTGACTTCCAAGATTGATCTATACAGTTCAAGCATGTTGCAGATGTACAAAGCCTGATGTGTGTCTAGAGGATTCTCCCAGCAAGAGGGAGAAGACTATGACGAGACCCTTACTATAGTAATTGAAGAAATAGTTCCAATATTTATAAAGACAACCAGAACAACCATGATTCATATATAGTATGAGATGCATGGGGGAGAAATCCCCATGTTTAAAATTGAGTGGAAGTTGGTGCATTACATTAGTTGGGTCATGGAGACATGACTACAATGAAAGATAGAGTTACCTCCATGAAAGAAGAAGAGCTACCTTTAGTATTAGTTATTGATCCACTCTCAGTTTCAGATGAAGTTGTTGTCGTGATAGAATAAGAGGAGTTACTCACAGATTTCAGCAGCCACAGTGAGGATGAAGAAATCATTCTCATCCTCAGAGAAATTGCAGGTGCAGATTCCCAGTTCCAGAAGGAACAGTTGCAGAAAGAGGAGAGGACATACTCTTAGGCAGTGAGACAGATATTTCTTTGCAGAGAGCACATAGAGCTAGCACATGATTGTGCAGATTGATCTGCAACTAAGCAAGTGTACCAGATTGGTACAATGTAATGAGAAAATTTGATTTGAAGATTGAATATAGAAAGGCTCATGTTTGTTAGGTGAAGCAAGCTCTGTACGTGTTGAAGCAAGATCCTAGAGCTTGGTATGGAAAAATTGACAGTTTCCTGGCGAGCTTGGGCTTTACCAAGAATAAATTTGATTATAACCTTTATCTCAAGGTTATGAATGATCAACCAGTGATGTTACTACTATATGTAGATGATGTATTCTTGAAAACATTAAGGAAAGCACATCACAAATTGCAAAATAATCTCACTACAGAGTTTCATGAAAGACCTGATGCTTTATCTCTTAGGTCTTGAAGTTTGACAGAGCCCAGAGAAGATCTTCCTTAACCAAGGGAAGTATACAATTGAAATATTGAAGAGATTTGATATGTTGGAGTGGAAATCCATGAGTACACCCATGGAAACAAAGTTGAAGCTGTTGGTTGACACTTCGTCAAAATTGGTTGATGCAACGCAGATTTGATCTGACGAACACCAGGCAAGATATATGTTTTGATGTGAACACCTTGAGTCAGTATCTGGTAGAACCTAGACATGTTCACCTTGATTATGCAAAACATGTGATGAGATACCTTAAGGGTATGTTGGATTTTGGTCTTTGTTATACTAGAGATCATGACTTCAGACTGAGTGGTTACACCGATTCAGATTGAGATGGAAGTGTTTCTGATAGAAAGAGCACTTCATGATGTTTTTTCAGTCTGAGGTCATCCATGACTTCATGGCAGAGTAGGAAGCAATCAAGTATTTCTCTTAGCACGGCATAAGTGGAACACATTGATGCATGTTCTGCCATTTGTGAAGTCATATGGTTTCGGATGTTGTTGAAAGATCTAATTGATCTGGAGATGGAAGCCACTGTGATTCTATGTGATAACCAAGTTGTATAAATATGATGGAGAACCATGTGTTCCATGATGAGTTGAAGCACATAGAGATCCGACATCACTTCACTCGTGATATGATGCAGAGAGGAGCTATAAAAATCCAACGTGTCGGCACAGATGAACAGGTTGCAGATGTGTTGACCAAGCCCATGTCTCGTGTAAAGTTTGAGCACTTTTGAGACAAGCTTGGTATAGTCCGAAAGGACCTCCCTCGAAAGGGGGAGTGGTGCAGATGATACTATGGTATCCTGATCAATAGTGGTAGCTCCGTTAGGATTTTATATCCTAGGGAATCTTATGATTCCTGGGCATATCCTTTGGGTCTGTCAAAGTACCACGTGGTAGCTCCGTTAGGATTTCATATCCTAGGGAATATTTTTGATTCCTTGGAAGATCCTTTGGATCTGTTAGAGTACCACAAAATGTTTTTGATGCCAGCCTCGTGCTAAAGATTTAAGCGTTGATGTTGTTGATGCCAGCCTCATGCTAAATATTTCCAGCCTTGTGCTGATGTTGTTGATTCCAACCTTGTGCTGAAGATTTCCAGCTTCGTGTTGATGTTGTTGTGATGCCATCCTAGTGCTGAATATTTCCAGCTTCGTGTTGATGTTGTTGTGATGACAACCTCGTGCTGAATATTTCCAGCCTCGTGCTGAATATTTCTAGCCTCATGTTGATGTTGATGAGATGTCAGCTTCGTGTTGAAGATTTCCAACCTAGTTTTGATGTTGATGATGCACCAACCTTCATGTTGTGATACTGTTGTTGTTGATGTTGTATCAACCTTGTGCTATTATTTATGATGATTATGTATTAGTGTTATACTAATCCATGTTGATGCATATGATGATGATGCCACTTCATCTTCTTGTTGAAGATGATGATGATGATGCCACTTCATCTTCTTACTACTGATGATGATGATGATGTTATTTCATCTTTAATGTTGAAGATGATGATGTTACTTTAGCCTCATGCTAAAGATTTTGATGATATTACTTTAGACTCATGCTAAAGAAGATGATTATGTTACTTTAGTGTCATGATAAAGATGTTGATGATATTACTTTAGCCTCATGCTGATGAGGATGATGATGCTACTCCAACTCCATGTTGTGAACAATGATGATGAGAAAAAATTCTGATGATTTATAGATATGTCAATCAATGTTCTAGATGTTGTTGATGTTGTTTCCCTCTCTCTCTCCTGATGATGTTGTAGAATACCCTTCTTGTTAAGGGGGAGTGTTGAAATATTGTAACTGCAAAGAGTATTCTACTCATTATTATTATTATTTGAGTCATTTATTTATAGATCAAATCCCCTTTTTTGGATTGATCATGTTGTGCATTGTAATTGACCAAATCCCCTTTTGTGGATTGGTCAAAACCTAAATATAATATGCAAATTGAGAAGTCGGCCCCCAGGCTAACTAAAGTGGTTTTAACCACTAAGAAGACAAGTTGACCCTGCCCAGTGAGGAGACACCTTTCCAAATCTTGTCAGTTTGTATAAATAAAGGAATCCAATGCCTCATTTAATCACTCACTCAACTCACTCATCTAGTGCGCAAGTTTGAAGGAAGTTGCAATTGCCAGTTGCCGGAAGAAGGAAGAGAGAGAGGCGCATTGCTCAGTAGAGTATATTCTCTAGTGTTTGGTTTATTGTCTTGGCATTGTATTGGCTATCTATATTAAGGAAATTTTTGTTGGGTTTTCTCCCCCATGAGGGTTTCCTAGGATAAATGTTGTGTATCTTGTGATTGTGTTTCTCTCAGTGATCCTATCTATGCTATGGTTATCTAGTAAATTGAAAAGAAACCTAATAATAGCTTAAACCTTAACAGAAGGGATACTTCTACTGCTTCCAGAGAGGTGGAGGAGAGTAAACTCCCCGATACATTTCCTGAGTTTGGAAAGAGAACCCAGAAAACATGACCTGAGAAGAAGGTCGCGAGCTTGATGCTGAGAGAGAAACTAATACACCTCGTAGAGGTTGTGACAAAGAGAGTATCTATGAGAAATTTGTAGAAGTTTCCATAGTGATATCATGGCTTGGCACGGGGGTGGCCAGAGTGCTAAGAGTGAATGCCTCTGAGCCTATGGTTGGGTGGAGAGGCAGAAACCCACAGTCAATTGGTTGGATGCAACTTGTAATAGATAATTATTTCATATACCATGTGCACTTGAATTGAAATGCATGATTTGAATGCTTGTATTTGTGCTATATATGTACCTCCTGGATATTGTGTCAAAATGTGCCTCGCGTGAAATTGATGGTAATAATGCTTAATGTTCTTCTGTAAACTGTTGCATTTGAATGGTTGTAAGATGACAAGTTTGGCCTCTATGCTGGTTGGAAAATATTCAAGGTGTTTTCCCAAGGATCAAATTCACAGTTCTAGAGTTGGGATAGACTCTACGGGATGACTACAGTCCTATTGATCCCTCAAAAATATCTTTCCCCATTATAGAACTTGAGTTCTATGAATGGAAGGTGATTCCTTCAAACCAATCATCCAAGAGACCACGGGCTCATGCCCATTGCCTTAACCAAATTTTGTCTAAGAGTTAAGAGTGTAGCCTCTGGAGCTTGACAAAGTTCCATAGGACCAGGACCATGGAACCCTTCGCTACACTAAAAAAGGAGCTAAGTTATTCCGGACTCCGGGAGTCTAGAGATCCGAGGTGAATGAACATTACAACATCCTATATGCACCAAAGGTGACCTACCAGACCGGTAACTTGACGGTTGACTGACAGTTGGAGGTCATTTACCTGTTATTGTGGGATTCATCCCCTTGTTAGACCCCAATCCGCTTCTCAGTTGAGAAGTAACATGAGTCGTTGATCTGAGGATATTCAGGATCTCCCCTAACCATTAGATCTAAGTCATGGTCAGTCCAGTGTTGAACACTCTAGGATAAAAAGGGTGTTAAATGACCAGAATCTCGAACGTCGAACTCGCGAAGTGACGTGGGTCATAGATCTAAGGATCCTTTAGGATCCTTCTTGACCGTTAGATCGAGTGTTAGTGGAATGATAGAGTAAGGGAAGGGATGACCGACAACAAGCGTCCATTCTTCCTTATGATCCTCCCAACCAGTTACACCCAGGACTAAAGAATTAGGATTGTGTGGATGGCGAGAGTGCGGAGCCACGAATCTCTGTCACCCGTTGGACCAAACCAGGGAAGATTATGTGTCATCCGATCATTATTCATCTCTACGGATAAACCCCACTTCAGGTGATTTAGGATGCAAGGTGTGGAGTTTGTCGAAGGTTGAATGCCAGAGTCACATCAAAAGACGACATGGCCAAAGTACATGGTGGAGTCCGACCATATGACATAGCTACTACATGTTAGCATGTGGCTAAGCCACGTGTCTTGCTGACTTATCGTATAAGGTATAGGGTCAAAGATATGGGTACCGTATGTCAAGGTGGCACCATTACCACGTATCTATCAGGTGGCATATGGTAGTATGGACACCCGTGAAAAATGCCACGTACGCAAGAGGGACCCACTCTCGGAGTTTGGGACTTTAGAACTTTGGGTGTTTGGAGTGATAAGACGCAAGCTACAAAAGGGTTGAAGGTTGGAGTCTCTTGGCAGGAATCCGAAGGATTTGCAAATAGAGAAAAGTGGTTGAAGCGCTGAAGTGTCAAGGCATCGAATTTTCCCCTGTTGTAGTGTGAAGCTTTGATAGGACGGGCCCACGTGTGTCATGGTGATGTGAAATGTTTGGATATCTCCACGTGGCATCGTGGGATTGGAAATTAATTAAGTGTTGGACCCCACCCCTCTAGTCAAGTCCAAACGATGTGTTAAGTGTAGGTAAATCTTAACCGTTAGATCCAAAGGTGGACATAACTCCACCATAGATTTTGGAGTAGAGAGAGGCTCTAAGACTTTGGGTCTCTAAGAATATTTAGTGTTGTACAAAAGAGCATGGAAAGGATGAAGTTTGAAGGATTAGGTTCCATTGTTGGTCGCATGGTAAGGTAAAATGTAAAACAAGAAGCACCGAGGTTCTGGAAGTGAATAAGCCCACGATGAATCGACAGAGAATTTCCCCCTGTAAACCCTCCTTCCACGACCACGTCATTTCCAAATGATGACGATCGAGGCCACGACAGTTCCATGTTGGATGGTACGAGGAAAGTGAAGCCACGTGGCGAAGGGGGTGGCTATTGGCCAATGACACCCCAAAAACTTTGGAAGGTCACAACTCTCGAACCAGAACTCAGTTTTGGATGAGTTTATAGTTGTTGGAAAAATCTCGGAGGGAAGAAGGCAATGGTTCCCTTATCCAAGGGATTCAGGAAGCTACAGAACTGAGGAAAAAATTATACTGCATCCCTAAAAAGGGTACTTAGGGTTCAGGTGTGTGACGGAGTGGTATCAGAGAGAGCAACAATACTTGATCTGCTTGGGATCACAAAAGAGTCAAGTTTCTTAGAAAACTTGAAGGGAGAGGGAACCCTATCCTACCCTATCTAGAGGAGCATGATTCAAACACACGACTGGATGGGCTGGAGAATAGTCATAAGACTAGTTTACCAATGCTAAGATGAGCTTGTTGAGAGTATTATTGTCGTATGGAAATTATCTACATAAGTTCCTTGAGGAGAAGTATGCATATTAAAATTCAATTGGGATTTTACCCAACGAGATTGAATCATGCTAGAATGTGGTAGAAGAAGCCTATCATTTCTTTTGGGAAATGATAGCCAGTCCTACAAAAGTGGGATTATGTCAAGGGGAATTAATAATAAAACTTGGATGCAAATGGCATAAACTTGTTTTAAGGAATACTTGATTCTAGAGGAAAATGGACTGAATAAGTGGCAGGAATTGCCTAAAAAGTGGGTTTATGAAGCCTCTGTTAATTAAAAGTGTTGATTAAATGAAGGATTTGGCATTGGGAGTACAAACCTCCATGTCTAGAGGCCTTATGTAAGTAGGTGAGATCAAGCTACTTGACATGTCATAACTGAAAATATTCCTACTAGGGTAATCCCTCCTTGTAAAATAAAAGAAGTCACGTGGGGTGAGAATGAACCTCATGGAAGAAGTGGAATGACATGAATGTTGAGGAAAATATATGAATTATCTTACTCAATCATTTTCGAATCTTTCTTGGCTAAGGCAAGATATCCGGGAATATCACCCTATGTTTATAGCCTAAAAAATTGTTTCCCAACCCACAAGTATTAGTTACAAGGGCATAGGTTGATTTTTTTAAATAAAATATTGTTGCAGAATTCAACATTTTTATATAATTTTCTGAATAGAATAGATGCAAAAGTAAATGTGGAGACAAAAGAAAAAATACCAAGTCACATATTAACACAGATGAGACAGAATATCAATCGCTTATTTCATTCCAAGAAATCAAAAGAATCGTTATCTTTACAAAAATCCATGAGGGAGTTTGGACCAAAGTCAAACTTAGATATCCCCGATGAAAACCATACAAAAGGACTCTGACATGAAGTAAAAATTGAACTTTAAAATCTAGATCAGCTTGCCACAAATTGTTGCCCACTTGACTCTGCACAATATCCTTTATCAGTCATGAAATATAATTCATAAATAGAAAAGTCTACAAAGACTATCAAAGATAGATCAACACCTCTAAAATAAGCATCTGAATGATATGGTTCAGCCTTGAACCTTGTTGTCTACAATAGGACCTTGTTTTCATAAAAGATAATTAGGCTTTTAATGAATTGAAGAATGAATGAAAATTGAATTATCTCAATAAAACTCAAGAGCAAATCTTAGTATGCTTTCTCCTTCTATTATCCCCTTGTTCTTCCTTCTCAATTGACTTTTGTGCATTCCAAATTAGTTGAAGTAGTTCAACTACTTCATTTAGTTAAGTTAACTAAAACTCAACTAACTTTTAGTTTAGGGGAATAATTAATAATAATAATAATAATAAGGGTCTTTTAATAAATAATAACTAGTAGGTGGGACCCCTTGTGTCTCCCTTTAATTCCTTAACAAAAATAAACACAACTAGAAAATAAATCAGACACATCCCTCCCTGTGGCTCCCATTATCATTTCCATAATTTGGAAATTAAATATCAATGATATTTTAAATCATATCCAAAATATCCAAAAATAATATGTTGTCCAAAACCTTCAGCAATCCATTGTTCTCAATAAAACAATAATAAAGTATAATAAAAAATCGTATTTTCCACTTTGAGAGGACATTTTCCCTTTGTTGCTGCTATCCCCTTTTGACTTTCCTGAATTAGCCTTAGGCTGTGTAGAGCCTTGAGGCTTGATCTCACTAATGACATGAGAACAATCATATTTCAAGTGCATGCATGATGAAACAGATTTGTATGAATCACTTGGGGGAGAGGAGGGGGCAACAACAACTTTTCCTTTGTCACGCATGTGGTGGGCTTCGGTTTTGAGTCTTTTTCTTGCATGGGAGGACTGTACAGGTGAGTGTGCATGGGAAATCTATAAATTTGGGTTAATAGGTGGAGGGGGAGCATGTAGAGACAAATTTGGCCAGCCACGATGTTGGGAGACTGTTGGGTGAACAATCTCCTGCCATCTGTCATTTTCGGTAACTTCAGGTTGCAACGAAACATGAGGGGGCACAAGGATACCAGGGACATGCTGGGGTTGGAAGGGAGGCCTCTCTAGTATAGGTTGGACTACCCCTTGTCCAATCCAATTTAAAAATCCAACTTGAAAGAGTCGGTTTAACTCTTGAGGAACTACATCAAAATGTATTGAGAATCTAGGCCTTCTAGGCCCTCTGTTCCAATTTCCTCTGCCCCTGTTATTTCGGCCATGAATTCCTCTAGTGAAGAAGCTCATCCTGTATGCAACGATTATTAGCAACTAGCTTATTAAACAAACCATACATGACAATGTCTTAATATGAAACAAAGTTTGTCTCAACAATCGCATTAGACCCATGCAATCCAATCTATAAAATTCATTTAATAATTGTCAATGAGAAGGGGGTGAATTAGGGTTTTGGGATATTTGAGGGAATTATATTGAGCGAAAAAATGAGAAAATGAAAGGGAGTAAGAACACGATTACTTCTCAACAATTCATTAAACAATCGACTGTGAAAAAATGACCAAAACATATCAGTTGTGATCCATCTCTGTGTTATTTCTTAATCACTATAATACATAGCTTTAATTTAATTTTAAGAACAGGGTGTGAAAAATGAATCTGGGATCGTGAGGGGATTTTTAATGAGAGAAAAAGTGAGAAAATGAAAGGGAATCAGATGGATATTGTTCTTAAAATAAATTAAATAAATCAACTATCATAACCATGTTCAAGTTTTAATCCAAAAAGCATCCAATTCAAGACCAAAACATTCATTGTTTCTCAATTTCATCAAACTGCTTGTTGTCTCCATAATAATTAAATTTCCCAAAAATCCTCAATTTATAACAGTCTGTGTATTATAACTTATATAAACATTTACATTCAACAGTATTGTATATTATAACGTTGATCTCTTCCTTTTAAAATAAACAAAACACGCACAACAATATGCTCAACATTTATCCCTGATAATCAATAATGCACCACAATAAATAATCAACAGTCATTGTTCATCAATTTACAATTGGGCCCGATTTAAATGTACACAAGCGTATTTTCAAAAACACAGGCAGACTTAAAAGTGTGTTTGATCATACACGGGTATTCAATCATATCAATTGACAAAATCTTGAATTTATAACAATAGTCAACCCAAACATAAACCCCAATCTTGATATATGTGTGTATCAACATATATAACTTCTTTTTTAAATAATGTATAGTCTGCACGATGATTCCAATATAACTATATCATATATGAAGCGAACAGAACTAAACTGACACACATGCACCTTTTTTAACTTGCCAAAACCCTAATCGGGCTTGGTAAAACTCACACAGGTGTCTCTTTAAGAAATCAAAATCATGTTGGAATAAACACAGTGATCGAGACCATAAACGTATAGAAAGACAGCTCTTGGTTGTAAGCAATCACTCATTTTCTTTCTTATTTGTTCAAACAAAATCATCGCAAAAAGACCAGACAGAGACTTGACAAAGAGGATGGATTTATAACGAGATAGCATGTGTCTTTAAAATTCCACAGTCATTAAACTGATAACCCAATACTTGAAAAACCCTAGAATGTGCCCAAGGAGAGCAGAGACAAGTTGGATTCCAGATCGGGCTCTGTCAAAAATAAAATGCAGGGAGGCATTTTATTTGTCCTTTTAAACAAAAACACAGAGAGCTTACGGTCTTCCTATAATTATATCCATTTCACCATCGATTAACAACCACATGCCAAAAAACTATTTTTAAAATGAAATAGCAGTGAGCCACACAGTCCTTCGACTTATTACTCCAAGCCCTTGATAAAACCATAAGTTAACGCCCGAGGAGAGACAAAGGAAATTCGAGTAAAATAACCCAGTGCACATAGCTACCTCTAACACTTGCAAAGAAGAGACAAGGTTTAACTTAACAGTGGCAGGTATTCAAACACAACGAGATAATGTCTCTTTCCAATTGTAACACCCTGTTTCCCCCAGCTTGTAAAAATAACTAGACTGGCCAAGAACTATGGAAAACTCATAAATGTGAATATGTGATGTAAATGGACCATGAGGAAAAGGTCAATGAATGTGAATAACATTATGAATTTTATTGCAGGACTGCTGAGAGGGGATGTGCAGAAAAAGAGACCACGATGACGGTGGAAGGCACCTAGAAATGTGGCGTTAACTTCCACCGAGAATTAATACCGTATTTGGACTCCACTGGCCCGGAGAACCAAAAGCGGCTCGCTGGCTCCAAATTAAATGCCTCGCAGACTGGTAGGTTGATGGCTCCTCGGGAATTAATGAGGGATGGGGAGGTGAACCGCCCATCCGTAGAGCCATCATGACTGGCCAGTGCGAGGGTAATCATTCCATACACAACCTTGCAAGACACGAGGGGAGAACTCTGGCAATATGCAGAGTGAGTGATAGTAGAGAGGAAGGATTGCAACCTTCGCTTCTGGTCACTGGAAAACAAAGATGCAGTCTCATGGCATCATGGTCTCAGCTCGGGGGTGGCTAGTGGTAAATCCGCTGGGAGTCGCTAAGCCTACGGTTGGGTGGAAACGATCACCCCTCTCAGCAGTTGCTTGACCCCTGGTGTTTGTTAGGACCACATATTGCACCTTTTTGCCCATACTTTTTTGCCATTATTATACCCTTCATCACTAGTATTTAGACTCATAATATCACTTCACCTGATCATTCCAAGGTATACAACGTCCTTTCTCATTATTATATGCTTAATTTGTTTTGCATAATACTTTACATTACTTTTGGACCTAACCATTGATTAGAAGTGCATAAGTGTCTATATCTGCAGAATAGTATTCAAGACCGATGCTGAAACACAGAGCTGTCCAAAGTTGCTGTTGAACTGATGCTGCTACACAGCCCAAGGATGCATATGTTGAAACACGGAACTGCCACACAGTCTAAGGTCGCATATGTCGAAACACGGAGCAGCTACATAGTTCGGGAATGCAGATGCTGAACACGGAGCTATCACGCAGTTCAGAAGTGCAGATGCTAAGACACAGAGGAGACCGCCACGATGTTGAAACACGAGCCGTGAAAGTTAGCAGTCAAGGCCGACACAGTCAAGAGCGCAATTCACATGGCTGAAACAGCCCGTAAATTGTGATGCTGAAAGAGCATCAGCAGATATGAGAAGGAGCTGTTACACCAGCCGTAACAGCAATACCTCGTTCAGCTCCTATATTAGCATTCGGTTGCGTGAGAATAGGACACCCTATGCTGATTTAGAAAGAAGATCCGATTTAGTGTAGGGGCCAG
>ML791435.1:0-13107 GCA_009831015.1 Picea engelmannii
ATGCAGGAATGATATCTGTCGCTATAAATAAAGCGAACATGGAAACCGAAAGACTTTAATCGTGCCAAGTGCCACCGAATCTGAAAAAATTGCAACATACTTATCTTATCTATCCAGTTGCTGCTGAGGTAGATCCAAATAATTAAATCGTGACCGAGAGATATTATCCGGATTGTCATGTCAATCCTAGTGGCATCTCCATGTGCATCCACCACCTTTGCCTTTTTTTGGCTGGATGCATTGCGTGTAGTTATGACTAGTAATTAAGTGATTACATCCACCTGGCCGTTGCTTTGTGGAAAAATTGAGCCATCACTAAAGTTAGAGTTTTATGTCATTTCTTTCAAAGTTGTAGTTTGAAGTAATTTGAGGAAACTTCTTTTCTTTCATATTAGTTGTATTGTGCTTGTATATAGGTACTTAGTCATAGTCATATTTTTAATGCCAAAAGACCAGCTTCGATGAGGAGGATATCACTTAGCTGAGGGGGTCTCTTGTCTCACAAATAAGGATCTCTCATACATCAATTTGGTGTTTGGCTTGACCATGACCTTAAAAATAAATTATTATTATTATTATTATTAATTAGGGAAAAGTCATTTTTTATTTTAATATTATAAATTATAAAATGTTTATTAATTCACTTTATCTTCCTCCATGATTCTCTAGAGATGTTGACGTCTCAGATTAGCGTAAGTGATCTTTTTAGATTTGATTACCATAACCTTTGTTTTATTAATATTCAGTGACATACTTGAGCTAGATCAAAAATCCTTGCATGTTGAGATCAAAGGGACACCTTGCCATAAGAACAATATCATTAGTATAAAGAAGAAAGGTGATGATTATTCCAACTAAAGTAGTGCTAGCACAACCTACTTCTTCCAAGCATGTCTCTAACTTGTCAATGTAAATGGAAAAAAGAGTAGGGGACAGGGGACAACCTTGTTTAACTCCTATATTACATTAATGTATTCCAACCAACCCTTAGTGTTCCTAAACATAGCAATAGCATTCTCATTCAACATTTTCACAACAACTCTCAACTCAAAAGGAAGCTTGAACTCTTCTAATATATTACCAAGGTTACTTCTACACACTAAGTCGAAAGTTTTCCTAAAGTCAATGAAGCAACACAAGAGAAACCAATTTGGTCTGTAGCCCTTTTTCCATGACTTTCTAACCATATGTTAATCTTCTTTCCAGAATAATTCCATATAGCTTGGCTAAAAGAGGGATGTTTATAATGGTCCTATAATTTGAGGAGTTGCTTTTAAACCCCCTTAAAAATAATAAAAATAATAGCAACGAGTCTTTGAGTCCATGGTTTAATGAAGTCATGTTTGACAATCAAATTGAAGAGCTTGTGAATGTGAGGGATAAGTAAAAAGCTTATTTAACTTATTTAACCCCAAACATTATGTCTTCCCAAAGTAAAAACCTCTTGATTTGTAATAAGGGTTTGAATGTTATGTATGACATTAGGAGATTCATAAAAAATTTGAAAGTACAAATTCCAATCCATCAAATAAATCATGTTATTTTCTTTTGTTTTTTGAATTAAAGTTTGTTTAAAATTGTTAGAGAATAAGGTAGAAATCAGTTGTAGACTTTTCAGGGACTCTCTATCCCTTTATATCTTGAGTGGTTTCAGATCCACACATTTAGGATTCAGTTGGATTATTTCATAGGCTATAAATGCAATGCTCATTTGATGAATGAATTAGTGTGAGTGAGACAATTGGTTTGACGTTTTTGTGTGTGAATCAATGTACAGTTGGATTATTTCATAGGCTATAAATGCAATGCTCACTTGATGAATGAATTAGTGTGAGTGAGACAATTGGTCTGACGTTTTTGTGTGTGAATCAATGTACTTCTAATTTGATTAATTTGGTATCAGAGCAACCTGGATGAGTCGTCATTAAGACATGCATGAGAAAATCGTTGTTCGACGTGAGTTTGTGGAAATTAGAGCCACATAGAGCGATCCACAAGACATGATGAGATTACAGAGGTGAGATTGAAAAGGAGGAATCTCATTTATGTGGCCAACCATATCTCAGAGGAGTCACATTTTTATGTGGTGAACCAATCGTTGAGTTTGTTTGTAGACTCATGGACTTTCTCTCTCTCAGCTTCGTGTGGACAACATGTACAACATTGCTGTGGTTGATGGGATTATTCATTGTCGTAGAGGCATCATCTACATTAGTTCATGGCTCAAATCAACTTGACGCCATCTACATACGAATTTCGTGTGAAGTCGCACTGCAAAGAAAAGTAATATGTCCATAAATTTATTCCTTCCCACATGCATTGGATAAATATTACTAGGGCTAGAGCCATTGATTCCTTAGAAGAGGACAGGTTCGAGATAAATCTACAACCTATGGATATATTTACATCTTTAGACGGGCGTGATCAAATTTCTATCATAAGTGATAAGGGCGACTGTGAAGGAACTAATGTGTCTTGGCTAGGAGCTCATGTGGATGAGGAAATTGTATCTGACCGTGCGTGAAGGAGAACGAGTGTGAAGCGTACTATGGCTAAGGGGATCGGTTGTGCAAGACCAATCATGAGCTGTGAATTAGTTGGTTGAGCTCCAAATGGGTCAATAGTAATGTATATACCAAATTCTTTAAAAGATATATACTTTTAATTAGTACAATAGCGCTGGATTTTCCCCACCACCAATGGTATTTGCCATGGGTTATTGACCTTGTAAAGGTAATTTTCAATCGCTGCTTAATTTTTTTGTTTATGCAATCGATTTTCTTGGAGAACCGAGGAAATTGGAGATGAATATTGTTGTGGTTAAATCAAGGTATTACATTGGTTGCTTGATCTGAATTTGTGAGCTTAATTATGACTAACCCTTTTGCGGAATCATATTTGACCCAAGCAACCAAGTTAAATGGAGAAAATTATATGAACCTGAAATTTAAGATGTAGACATTGATGGAAGGATACAATGTCTAGTCCATTGCATCCAGTAGTGAAGTCAAGCCAGATGTCTCCACAGGGGCTACAGCTGTGACAATTCAAGATTGGGAAAAATGAGAGACTAAAGTGAAAGTGTTACTAAGAATGTTCGTAAAAGACATTATCATCCCTCGTATCAAAGACCGCACTACGTCCAAGGAAACATGGACAACACTCAAATATTTGTATGAGTCAAAGAACACAAATTGACAACACTCAAAGATTTGTACAAGTCGAAGAACACAAATTGAGTCCTCTCGTTGAAAATTAAGATTCTTTCTATAAAGATGGAGGAAAATGAAAGTACCAATGATTTAATTTCAATAATCAATTGTATTAAAGATAAACTTGGTAATATAGGTGAAAGGGTATCTAGCATTGGTTTAGTCACTATAACCTTAAATGGTATGCTAGACGAATACCAAATGTTTATCACGGGTCTTGCATCAAAGGATAGATCTTAATTTTGAAGAGTTGGCAGGTATACTTATGCAAGAAGAAGAAAGGCGAAAGAACCTTAATAAAAAGTCTCAAAGTTCTGATCTAGAGTTGATGGCAAAAGGGAAATTTCCTTTCAAAGGAAAGCCATGGGAAAGAAACAAGGGGAGTAAGCCATTGTATGGAAAGCCACCATATGGAAAGCCACTATTATCGAGATAATTGTTAAGTGCGGACACAAATCAATCCCCCTATCTTCACTACGAAACTAGAACAAAACAAGACAGTACACTACTCTTTCCTTAGATTTCAATTATCAAATGAGAAATGGATCTAGAACATACCTTTTAAATATCGATGATCCGACTTTGTCAATGCAATCCAAGCTCCGTCCCGAGACTCATGGAGAAATATCTACAAAAGGAACACAAGCCAACGAAGACAAGAATAACAGAGTCTATTTGATATGAAACTATGTGTGTGATCAAGGAATCATACAATATGAACAAATAACATTCAAATAGGAAAGAAAAGTATATATGTATTAAATAATGTGGAAGAAAGAAACAACCATATGCCTTGATGTCGTCGGGTTCCTTCCAACAGTTCCTTGCTTCACACACACTTCTAATCCACGGATTCTGAGACTGTAGATCTGATAGCTACTCGCAATCTATCTTGACAAAGCAAAGCTCAAAGCCAACATACAAGCTCCAAAAACTCCAAGCTACAAAACTCAATAACAATCCAATCTAACTTTCTCCATGAGAGCTCCTCTCCTTTTATAAGCTTAAGAGTATAAGGTGAGGAGGTTAGGATGATCCCACTAAATCATGAAAGCGAGTAAGATCCAAATCGTTCAAAGGCCACCTCACCATAGAAGCTTCTCCTTCTAGAAGCATCGAGAAGACGCTCGTTTTTCCCACATACAAGAATTTCCGCACCCTAGCTATAGAGAAACATGTGGAAACTCTGCAACCTAGCTATAGAGAAAGGTGCGTAAATCAGACATTTTTTCACCCTATGTATAGTGCAACCTGCGGACATCTTCTTTAATAGGGTTTTTACAAAGGAAAATACAACTTCTTCTCTCAGTAAAAGTTATTCTCCCTTCTTTCTTCAGGAATTCAGGCCACTGACCCCTCTGAAGGAAATAGATAGGTTTACATCATTAACGGTCATAGGGATGACAAAAAATAATGTGTAACAGCCACCATATGCAAAGCCACAACAAGGTATGACACCTAAGTTTGATGCTAATGTTAAAAGGAATGATGCATGTTCTTATTGTGGAAAATTTGGACACCATGCTAGAGATTGTTATAGAAGGAAATATCATGAATCTAAACATAGAAACAAAAGGCATATTGGTCATTTTGTTGATGGAGGAGAAACAATGAATGATGAATTCAAAAATCTCAGATATTACCAAATGGTTGTGTTAAACAGATTCAAAATGTCATGTATGTGCCTAGCATAAAGAAAAACTTAATGTCAGTCTCCACCATAACATATCAAGATTTGAAGGTAGATTTTTTGAAGTCACATTGTGTGATAAAATATATGTAGGATCATTACAAGATTGTTGCAATAGGATCCAGAGTCGGAGGTTTATACAAGCTTGATGTGAAGAGCAAAAATCATCAAGCATTGGCATCCACAACCATGACAACAAAAATTTTATGGCACCAAAGATATGGACACCTTAACTATCATGATTTGTTACTACTTCAAAAACAAGGAATGGTAGAAGGACTTCCAGTTCTTAAGAATGAACACTCTACATGTGATGGGTGTGCATTAGGGAAGATGCATAGAGAAGAATTCCCTACTCATATAGATAGGAGAAAAAGAGACATTCTTGAACTTTTGCATACAGATGTGTGTGGTCCTATGCAGACAAGATCACTTGGTGGAGCTTACTATTTCTTGATTTTTATTGATGATTGCAAAAAATATACATGTGTTTATTTTTTAAGAAATAAAAATGATGTATTTGAATGCCTTAAAGATTTTTAAAATATGGTTGAGAAGCAATAAGGAAATACATCAAGATCCTTCGATCAGATCAAGGGGGAGAGTATACATCTGGTGCATAAATCAAATACTACAAAGCTCATGCAATTGTCCAACAATATACAATGCCTCACACTCCACAACATAATGGAGTAGTTGAGAGAAAGAACATAACCCTAGTGGAATGTGCACGGAGCATGTTAAAAGGTAAAAATATTTCAAATCGATTTTGGGCTGAAGCCATTTGTACTACAATTTATTTAAAAAATCGATGTCCATCTAAAAGTTTAGACCATAAAACTCATTTTGAAGCTCTTTATGGTTATAAACCAGCAGTAAGCCATTTAAGAATATTTAATAGAAAATCTTGTTCTCATGTTCCTAAAGAGGTTAGGAGAAAACTAGATGCAAAAGCAATCAATTGTATTTTTATTGATCATTGTTCTGATCACAATGCATATAATATGTTTAATCCATGCACACATAATTTTTTTGCAAGTAGAGATGTCTTATTTTATGAGAATGCAAATGAAGGCGATAAGGTGGACATTTATGATGCATGGCATATTCCTTATGATCATGGTGAAAATGTCAAAGAAGAAGTAGAATATGAACACAAATAGGAGGAGGAACTCAGTGATATGGACACTACAAGCAACCAAAGTACACCAAGAGGAGGAGGAGACTCATCACAAAGCAGAAGAAGAGGTGAAAGCAGTGACGCACCAAGGAGGTCATCATGCCAAACAAAACTCCCTGAAAGGTATAAAGACTATGCTTTGATGACTGAAGTGGTGAATGTTATAGAAACTTTGAATTTTAAACAAGCTCATGAGCATAAAGAATGGAGAGATGCAATGAAGGAAGAGTATGAGTCCACAATGAAAAATGATACGTGGGAATTAACATAATTGCCCAAAAATAAAGTTCCTATAGGATCAAAATGGTTGTACAAACCCAAATTTAATGTAGATGGAAGTATAGATAAATATCAAGCCCGATCGGTTGCAAAAGGATATTCACAAAAATAGGGAATAAATTATGAAGATACCTTTGCACCCATAGCTAAACTAAACACAATTAGATTAATGATTGAATTAGCTACAAAACATAGTTGGAAACTTCATCAGCTAGATGTTAAGTCTGCTTTTCTAAATGGGGAACTAAAGGAATAACTATATTTAGTTCAGCTAAAAGGATTTTGATGCAGGAGCATATTCCAAAATGAGTTTAATATTTAGAAGGTCTTAAGAATGTGGTTTCATCGTTGTAATTGTTTTAATTATTTTCTTAAGTTGTAGTAATCTAGTATGTTCGAGAAGAATAAGGCATTTTGCCATGAATGTAATAGTTTTGTTTAATTTAGGAAGGAGGTTGAAGAGTTAGATAGTCTAGGATAGATATTTGGATCCGATCCTCTCTTTCAGGATAAAAATCGAGTTGTTATGAGCTAATTAAAGTTTTAATGTATTTTTGGTCAAATTCGATCCTATTTTCCACAATATGGATCGATCTGGTTATGGTTGTATTTAAAAGAACTATGCTAGGCGCATATGTTGTCTGTGAGATGTGTGAAAAATGTGAGTATGTGTAAAGGTCTAAGAGACCTAAGTAAGGAATAGAACTTTTCACTATTGTATATCATCATTCCTTTCAATAAACAAATATCATGATTTGTGAGAATTTATGTGTGGCTAATTTGATTCCATTTGGAAAACTTTATCAGCTAAAAAAGTCTTGAGATCAAATGTTTGGGCACCAGATGGTTGATTAATTGTTGCAGCAAGGTGGGATTTCATATCAACCTGGGTATATCGTGAAGTCGAGAGAGAACGAGTAAGAAAACTCTTTAAATCTTATAAATTTATTTAATTTATTTCAAATCGACCATGAGCTTAATCTCATAATCAAAATTTTAGTTCATGTCGATATTTCAGTTATTTATTGCTCTATTGGAATGATTAAACATCACAGTGAAAGTGTGAAAGGAAATTAATGTCTCTCTCTATCAAAGCATTATCACAAGATCCAGTTTAATATCTCTTCAAAATTGGCAAACCAATACGACAGTTAGGTACTGCTAACCTTGATACCGGTTGATCCTCTTGTATAAACTTGTGAGTTATATTTTAAATACTTCCAATAGTCAGCAGATTATACAGTTCCATTGGTATTTTTATCGCATGGCTATAGTGGACAACAAAACTGACATGTAATATAGTTCCAAACAAAATTCTATGAATTATGGTTTTGAGCAAGGGGTCTTGTAACCATAAACAAACTGTAGAAGTTTTGAATAGCTCTGGTAGCTAATCATGGTTCTTTTTATTCAGTATAAAGATTAATAAGTTGTGTGCGAATGAAATGTGAATCAAGTCCTGGAATTGTACAGCAATGAAAACAAAAGTAAGGAAATTCCTTGAACGAAATGTGTAGCAAACGCCTTTGAAATTTCAAAAGTTAGTTCTAATTGTTTGTTTGGGTATATAACCAGTCCAAATTGGTATTATATTTGTAAAGAAAGGTCAAGCGCATCTTGTTTGTAAGTTAAAGAAAGCCTTATATGGACTAAAACAGGCACCAAGATCTTAGTATGTAAAGATTGACTCTTTTTTTCATAAGAAAGGTTATATGAAAAGTATTAGTGACCCTAATATGTATATCAAGTCCGATTAGAAGGGGAATGTTGCTTTGATTTCCTTATATGTTGATGATCTCATTATAACAAGAAATGCATCTCAGTTGATTGATGAAATTAAAAGACAATTGTCATAGGTTTTTGAGATGAAAGACTTTGGTGAGTTGCATTATTGCTTAGGTCTCAAAATATGGAAAGAAGTTGGTCATATACAAGGGAGTTGCTTAAAAGGTTCAATATGTATCAATGTAAAGAAATATCAACTCCTTTAGAACATAATGCTAAACTCTACAGTGATGATGGGACAAAAGAGGTAGATGGTACATTGTATCGTTAGTTAGTGGGAAGTCTAAACTATATCACTACAACCAGACCATATATAGCATATTCAATGAGCCTCATGAAAGCCACTGGTTAGCATATAAAAGAGTACTTAGATATCTGAAAGGGACTGCTAATTTTGGTATTAAATATACTAATGAGTTTGAGGTTAAGTTGGCAGGTTATTCTGATTCAAATTGGGCGAGAAATCATGAAGACAGAAAATCAACAACAACATATACATTCAACATTGGATCGGGGATCGTGTCTTGGAGTAGTAAGAAACAATCAATTGTTTCTTTGCCATCAACTGAAGTTGAATACAAAGCTTTAGCAGTACTACTTGTGAGCCAGTTTGGTTAAGACAGATTCTTGAAGATATAAGAGAAGAACATAAAATGCCAACAATTATCAAATGTGATAATCAAAGCTCCATCAAACTAGCCAACAATCTTGTGTACCATGCCAGATCGAAGCACATTGAGACCCAATATCATTATATAAGGAAAAATATGAAATTAAATTTTTTGGTTTATTGATGAAGTTGAGAGAGTGGTGATCCATAAAGTTTTGAGTGTTGTACTTATGTATTACGATCCCATTTGTATTGTAGTATGTCCCACCCTATAATATATTAAAAAGATAATTATCATTTGGTAGAATAAATGAGAATAAATTTGCAGCATCTGCTACAGCTTAAAACGCGTTCGTAGGAGTCGTTCCAGCTATCAAGTAAGGTGACCGAATTTTGACAACTTACTAACATAGTCCCTAAAGACTACTAGACACGAATAAAGATGATGGAATAACTATGATCAACTTTAAAATATATAAATAAATATGGATCGGTATTATAAGATCATGAAAACATAAATGCAATTGCTTTACATGTTTTATTTATTCCTTCTTTTTAAAGAATGTCCACAATCATTTATTCATTATTCATTATAGTCGTCAAAAATAGAAAGGAGCCACAATCATTTATTCATTATAGTCGTTAAAAATAGAAAGGGGGAAAGTATAAAAGTAAGCACGAATGTAACTCGAAGGAAATCTTCTACTTTAATTTTTTTATTTTAAATATTATGTCAATTCCATTTCCATATAAATCAAAATCACCTTTACTAAAGTTGGTGTCAAATATAACTATGTTTAATCTAAATTAAAATTAAGATATTTAAAATATTTTAATCAAGTGTATATCTTGATGAACAAGAAGGTTTGAAGTCATTAGAACTATAAACTCATTATGAGTTCAATATGTTACTTGCAAAAAATGAACTTGGGTAGGGAGGATAACAATCATTCTTCCCAACCACTCAAGCTAAACCCAAATGACAAAGGTGTATTACTTGTAGACATGTTTACAAAATTATAGTCATTAAATTCCACTTATGTGAATATTATATCCCACTTTCAAGGATTCTTTCAAACCAAGCCTCTCAATAAATTGACCAAACTTTGGTTTAAAACTTTATTGTTCTCTTTACTTTGCAATGATAGGAAGAACTATACAACAACCTTGTGCCCATAATCTTCCATAAAGTTCTCCAAAGCCTCTAGGAAATTTATTGTTTCTATTCGAATTAATGATCCTCAAAAAACCATTAAAGTGAACAACTTCTATGAAAAATAAAACAACCACTATGTTACATCACAAGTTTTCTTACGAGGAATGAAATACGCCATCTTCAAAAAGCTATTAACAACAACAATATAGAATTGCCACATTGCCGCATTCTCAAAATCCAAGAACAAAATACGTACTTAAGTCCTCCCAATGTGCTTCTAGTATGGGAAATTGTGTACACAATCCAACATTTTTAGCTCCTCCCTTTTGCATGTTGACAAATACAACAACATTGAATCCATCCCTTCACATCCTTAACAATTATTAGGCAATAATATCTCTCTTTTGTGAGTTCTCTATCTTTTTCAATGCCAAATGACCTCCTAAACCACCACGATGCAATCCTCCTCTTGGAAAACAAAATTGTCAATTTTATGAAAAGAAATCTCTCTTGAACGAAATAATCCAAATATGAAATCGTATCTTCAATTGAAGGCTCCTTACAATCCTTCCATGTTGTTGCAAAATCTGCATCACTCACATACAATTATTTCATACACTACAATCCTACCACCTCCACTAAATGGTGATAAAAAATGGTGTCCTTATACTCAATGCATATGCAACTTTATTAGATTTCTTTGATGTTTTTTTTCCATGGAAAATGTCCCAAGGGAAACCCTCCAAGTGCTTCTTCACATTCCATGAATGGCACCTAGGTAAATGTCATCGAAGTAGATCATGTACTCCTAACCCAAAGGAACTCGACTGGACTTGAACCCATGACCTCTCAACGATCTCCACCTTGAAATTGGTTGGTTAAAACTAATTGAGTTAACCCATTGGCCTATATTTCTTTGATTTGTGCTTCAATATAGAAGAATAGCTATTGAAAAACTCAACACGCTTCATATTCCTTTGAGTCAACTTTCCTTGGTTGTTTATAATTGTAATGCTTGATGCTAAGTATAAAAAACCAAATCCTTAAGAAATAAATAATGCTTCCACTTATTCAATGTTGGCATAATTGCATAAAACTCTTGATCATGCGTTGAATAGTTTTGTTTGGAATCATTTAGCATCTCATTAAAGAAATCAATAAGCTTACCTTCTTGACTCAAAATTGCTCCTATCATCGTCCCACTAGCATCACAATCAACTTAGAACACCTTCTTGAAATAAGGCAACTAACATTGGTTCTTCGTCACTTTCTTCTTGAAGAGCTCAAAATTCCTTTGTATTGTCATACTCCACTAAAAAGTCCCTTTCTTCCCGCATTCTATTAATGGTGTGCAAATTCCACTAAAAATATGAATAAACCTTTAAAAAAGTATTGTCAAACCATGAAAAATCCTTACCTCAAACTGATTTATGGAGTCATCCATTCAACAATAGATTTAATATTTTCCATATCCATATCCAAACCTTCTTGATACATCAAGAACTTCAAGAAAATCAACTCTTCTTACATGAACAAGAATTTATTCAAATTGATCAACGACTTCTCCTTTTGTAGCTTCTCAAACACTTGCAACAAAGTATCCTCATTTCTCTTTCTAAAAAACATTATATCAACAATATATATCACCACAAACATTCCCAAAAATGCTTCCAACACTTCATTCATTAGACTCATAAAATTGTTTGATACATTTTTCAAACCAAAATGCAAAAACAACCATTCATCTAACTCATCTTTCATTTAGAAGGCAATTTTCCACTCATCAACTTCTGAAATTCTTATCTGATGATAACCACTCTTCAACAAGAATGCTTTCAACACTTCATTCATTAGACTCATAAAATTGTTTGATACATTTTTCAAACCAAAATGCAAAAACAACCATTCATCTAACTCATCTTTCATTTAAGAGGCAATTTTCCACTCATCAACTTCCGAAATTCTTATCTGATGATAACCACTCTTCAACAGGAATGCTTCCAACACTTCATTCATTAGACTCGTAAAATTGTTTGATACATTTTTCAAACCAAAATGCAAAAACAACCATTCATCTAACTCATCTTTCATTTAAAAGGCAATTTTCCACTAATCAACATCCAAAATTCTTATCTGATGATAACCACAAAACAATATTATAAAATCACTCCGAGCCACTAAATTAATTCAACTAATCATCCACTCTCAGCAAAGAAAATAGGTACTTGATTGTAATGTTATTTATTGGAGTGTTCGAAGTATGTATCATGATATAATATATTAAAAACATAAAGTCCATGACAATTATCATTTGATAGAATAAATTTACAGCTTAAAACGGGTTCATAGGAGTCGTTCCAGCTATCAACAACATCAGAAAGCAACTTACACTTTAAGGTGACCGAACTTTGACAAAGTAGCAACATAGTCCCTAAAGACTACGAGAGTGGAATAAAGATGATGGAATAACTATGATCGAACTTTAAAATATATATTATATATATATATATATATACATAAATATGGATCGGTATTATAAGATTATGAAAACATAAATGCAAGTGCTTTACATGTTCTATTTGTTCCTTCTTTTTAAAGAATGACCACACTCATTTATTCATTACACTCGCTTAAAAAAAGGAGGCTATAAAAGTAAGCACCAATGTAAAACAATACTTTTCCTTTCCAAAGGAAATCTTCTACTTTAACTTTTTATTTTAAATATTATGTCAAATTCATTTCCATTTCTATATATAAATCACATCTGTTAAAGTTGGTGTCAAATATAACTATGTTTAATCAAGTAAAGTTAAACTTTTAATTTATTATAATTAAATTTTTATTTTAAGATGTGTATTCATTTAATGTTTAATATGAATTTGAAGTTTAATATTTAAAAGATATTAATAATAAGAAAAATATTTCATTATCAATCATAAATAAAATATTTTAATATCCACCTTAAGTTATATATGTGTGTGAGATTTTTGAGTCCAGAGAGTTTTTTATACAACATGGTATAATGGAGATATACAATTCCTTTGTGCTTGACATGTGGCATTTAAAAAATAATAACAATAATAAAAATATTTCAATGTCCAACTTAACTAAAATATTTTTATATCAATGTTATGTATGAAAAATTACATCAAAATAGAGATGTGTGATTTCTTCAATGCTTAATATGGAGTTGAC
>ML791435.1:41798-77356 GCA_009831015.1 Picea engelmannii
AGTAGAACATGTACTCCTAACCCAAAGGGACTCGACTAGACTTGAACCCATGACCTCTCAAGGAGCTCCACCTTGAAATTGGATGGTTCAAACTAATTCAACTAACACATTGGCCTAGATTTCCTTGATATATGCTTCAATATAGAAGAATAGTTATTGAAAAGATCAACACACTTCACACTCCTTTGAGTCAACTTTCCTTGGTTGTTTACAAATTGTAATGCTCGATGATAAGTATACAAAACCAAATCCTTAGGAAATAAATAATGCCTCCACTTATTCAATGTTGGCACAATTGCATAAAACCCGTGATCTTGCATTGAACAGTTTTGTTTGGAATCATTTAGCATCTCATTAAAGAAATCAATAAGCTTACCTTCTTGACTAAAAAATGCTCCTATCATTGTCCCACTAGCATCACAATCAACTTAGAACAACTTCTTGAAAACTGATGAATCTAACATTGGTTTTTCATCACTTTCTTCTTGGTTTTTCATAACCACTATGTTACATCACAAGTTTTCTTACAAGGAATGAAATACACCATCTTCAAAAAGATATCAACAACAACAAGACATAATTACTACATTGCCACATTCTCAAAATCCAAGAACAAAATGCACACTTAAGTCCACCCAAGGTGCTTCTAGTATGGGAAATTGTGTATACAATCCAACATTTTTGGCTCCTCCCTTTAGCATGTTAACAAACACAACAACATTGAATCTATCCCTTCACATCCTTAGCAATTATAATGCAATAATATCTCTCTTTTGTGAGTTCTCTATCTTTTTCAATGTCAAATGACCTCCTAAACCACTACAATGCAATTCTCCTCTTGGAAAACACAATTGTCAATTTTATGAAAAGAAATCCCTCTTGAACAAAATAATCCAAATATGAAAACATATATTCCCTTGAATGCACCTTACAATCCTTCCATATTGTTGCAAAATATGCATCACTCACATACAATTCTTTCATACATTACAATCCTACCACCTCCACTAAATGGTGATAAAAAATGGTGTTCTTATAATTAATACATATGCAAATTTATTAGATTTCTTTGATGTTTTTTTTTCCATGGAAAGTGTCTTGAGGGAAACTCTCCAAGTGCTTCTTCACATTCCATGAATGGCACCTAGGTAAATTTCATCGAAGTAGAACATGTACTCCTAACCCAAAGGGACTCGACTGGACTTGAACCCGTGACCTTTCAATGATCTCCACTTTAAAATTGGTTGGTTCAAACTAATTGAGCTAACCCATTGGCCTATATTTCCTTGATCTATGCTTCAATATATAATAATAGATATTGAAAAACTCAACATACTTCATATTCTTTTGAGTCAACTTTCCTTGGTTGTTTACAATTGTAATGCTTGATGCTAAGTATACAAAACCAAATCCTTAGGAAATAAATAATGCCTCCACTTATTAAATGTTGACATAATTGCATAAAACTCTTGATCATGCATTGAATAGTTTTGTTTGGCATCATTTATCATCTCATTAAAGAAATCAATAAGCTTACCTTCTTGACTCAAAATTGCTCCTATCATTGTCCCACAAGCATCACAATCAACTTAAAACACCGTCTTGAAATCTGACAAAGCTAACATTGGTTCTTCCTCACTTTCTTCTTCAAGAGCTCAAAATTCCTTTGTGTTGTTGTACTCCACAAAAAAGTCCCTTTCTTCCTGCATTATATTAATGGTGTGCAAATTCCATTAAAAATATGAATAAACCTTTAAAAAATGATTGTCAAGCCATGAAAATTTCTTACCTCAAACTGATTTTTGGAGTCATACATTCAACAATAGATTTTATATTTTCCATATCCATATTCAAACCTTCTTGATATATCAATAACCCCAAGCATATTAACTCTTCATGCCAATTAACTCTTCTTGCATGAACAAGAATTTATTCAAATTGATCAACAACTTCTCCTTTTGTAGCTTCTCATACACTTGCAACAAATTGTCATCATTTCTCTTTCTAAAAAATATTTTATCAACAATATATATATCAGCAAAAACATTCCCAAGAATGCTTCCAACACTTCATTCATTAGACTCATAAAATTGTTTGGTGCATTTTTCAAACCAAAATGCACGAACAACCATTCATATAACTCCTCTTTCATCTAGAAGGCAATTTTTCACTCATCAACTTCCGAAATTCTTATCTGATGTAACCGCTCTTCAAGACAATATTGTAAAATCACTTTGACCCACTCAAGTAATCCAACTAATCATCCACTCTTAGCAAAGAAAATAGGTACTTTCTTGTAATGTTATTAACTGCTCTCAAATCTTGACACATTCTCCACTCCTCCTTTCTCCAGTTCAAGTACAACCAATACTACTTTATTAGTTGTATTTTTACCACCTTATTCTCATATTAGATGCAACTTAAACTTCTTTCACTCTTTCTCAATCTGATATGTATTCAATTTCCCATCATGGAAAACACTTCTATCAAACTATCAAGGCCTCCCAAAAAAAACACCACGAACATCCATTGGAAACACATCACATAATACTTGGTCATGTTAATCCCCAATATGGAAATTTACCAACCATTGTTCGAGCATTGTGTCTTGGTGTCCTTTTTGCAGCCAAGACACTTAATAAGCACTCGGATGGGATTTACATTTTAAATTCAATTTCTGAATTATTTGTGTAGAAATCGAACTCTTTGTACTACCTCTATCATGATTGATGAACAACACTTACCTTCAATCTTTCACTATTTTGAATATATTATTTTGTTGTCGAAGTTGTTTATCTCCAGGTTGCTTCTTACACTTCGATGACACACTCCTAAACATCATATTCTCACCTTGATCTTTCTTCACTTCAAGAACATTATATCCAACCAATAATTCTACCAATTGGGTAACATTCTCTCTTGCACCTTGTCTTCACTCATCATTTTAATTTTCTACACATTCATATGCATTATATCCACACTTAAGCAAGTCCCATTGAATCTGCCTCATTTTCCTTCACCTCTATCATAACCTCTTCCATGAGCAACATTATATCCTCCTCTGAAATAGTGTTGGTGTTGGCTTTTTTTCGTTCTTCCCACTTGACTATCCTCTTCCAATCACTAATTTACCTTTCTCCCTTGTTCCTCTTCCTCTTAAAATCTATTGTTTTCTTATCAACTTTTCTATATCTTCAATGCCAATTAATATGCTTCCATGGCCAAATGAAATCTCATTGTGATGAGGTAATATTAAATGGAAAATAGAATTACATCCATAAACCTAGCAAATTTTTTAGAAGTGGTTCACGACACCACTTTATCAGTACTCGTTATGTCCACATAATAATCCCCCCCGAAATCCAGAGAACATGGGGAGGTCAAGAATTTTTGGAATATTCAGGGCTCAACATCAAGAGCACAACATGTCACTTGTGGGAAATTTTTGGAATATTGAGGGCTCAACATCAAGAGCACAACATGTCTAGGTTCTTTATCTTCAAGTTGCTTCTAACACTTCGATGACACACTCCTAAACATCGTATTCTCACCTTGATATTTCTGCATTTCAAACACAGTATATCCAACCAATAATTCTACCAATTGGACAACATTCTCTCTTGCACCTTGTCTCCTCTCATAATTTTAATTTTCTACACATTCATATGCATTATGTCCTCGTGCTCCACACTTAAGTAAGTCCCATTGGATCTACCTCATTTGCCTTCACCTCTATCATAATATATTATATGAGAAACATTATATCCCCTCTCTAAAATAGTGTTGGTGTTGTCTTTTCTTCATTATTACCACTTGACTATCCTCTTCCAATCACTAATTTTCCTTTCTCCTTGGTTCGTCTTCCTCTTAAACTCTATTGTTTTCTTATCAATTTTTTTATACCTTCAATGCAATTAATATGCTTTCATGACCAAATGAAATCTCACCAGGTAATAATAAATGGAAAATAGAAGTCCATCCTCAAACCTAGCTATTGCTTCTTCACTTTCTTCATTAGTAGAACACCAATGCAACTTTTAATCCATGACAACAAGTAAACAACTTCGACAAAATTAAATATCAACAACAAATTAGAAATTATGAACTCAAAAATAAATTGAAAATCCAACAGAAAATATACGTGTTCATGGGTGTACTAAATTACTTGGAACAACATATACTCTGCATTAATAAATATTACATTAAATAATCTTTGAGGTTGTTTTAATAAACAAAGTTTAACCAAAAATCTTTATTTTATAGAGTAGGAAGGCATCGTGTTAAGTGATGAAGGACTTTGAGAATCCATCGCGACGGGCCACCATGAAACCTGCACTTTTCCTCTTTAGTCATTCCATCATCCTTAGTGATTATTGACTCTTTAATGATGGCTATCTCTTCCAGAGTAGAAGATAGTAAGTCAGTGCTTTTTATTGAGGCCAAGGAAATCATTGTAAACTTTTTTACGGTGATCTCTTTACTACTTGCATTATCAATGTATGCATAGTGATGTCTTGGCCCGTGCAGAAGCCAGTGGAGTCAAGTTTTTATAGATACCTCTGATTTCGAGTCTTCTCTACTTAGGATTGTTTACTAACTTGTCCATTCCTTGGAGATTGTTTTCTGCTTAGTGGGATTGTGTTTTTTGTCCCTGTTTATCCTCGTTTTGTGAACCTGCCTACTCTGACTACCTCCTTTCTCGGTCTATCTGGTATTACTTTGTCTAGGACTCTAGTGACAAGACCTGTTTACTTTGGGATTGGGTCCCTACTCTGACATCGTTGTCTCACTTGGAATCCCAGACTGCCTGTTTCCTTGACTTAGTGTGTTTTTTGTATTTTACCATGAATCTGGGTGTGGTAGTTGGAGTTACTGAGGATTTCAATACTCTGATGGACCCACGGGATGAGGAAGATTGGAACATGTTAGGTTTCTCTAATAAAGAAGACAGGGTTGGGGTGTCTGTAGGATCTTTCCAGTCCTTTAATCACACTATACAACCTACCTGTGATACTGTTGGTCATAAGTTTTCCTTGGCTTCGGGTATTTTCCAGGAGCGCTCCTATATCAACCCTACTCCTGTTGGGGTTGGTCCACCTGAAACGTCATGTGTCCCAGTAACTCAGTTAACAAAGACTTTGACTCACCACTGTAGAAAAGAGGGTTTAGATGGACCACTGTTTGGTTGGTATGGGAGGCCTCTTATTTTCGGTGTACAGATTGGCTCTCTGAAAAGGGCCTGGAAACCTAACAAGAGAGTGAGAAGGATGGTTCTAGGAGCTGATGTAGGCCTTGAAGAAACTTGCAGGATTGCTCTTTGCGGATTAGTAGGAAGACTCTATGCTTACCTTGCAGACTGCTTTGTCACATCCTGGGTACATAAAACCTAGAAACCACTCCTCGGTTACTCTCCTAAGATTCATTACCTCATGAAAGGGTGGTTAGGTTTAACTTGCAGAACTCCAGAGGATGTGTCTGTGTTACTGAACAGGTTTTGGGTTTTAGGATGAAGTACACTGATGTTGAAAAGGTGGAGGGTGGGCTTTGATCTTGCCACTGAATACTTCCAACATAGGCATTTGTGGATATTATTGCCTGCACTTCGTCTTCATTTTTGGAATGAGGGTGCCCTGATGGTAGTTGGAAACTCTTTGGGACGCTTCATTTCATTAGATGTTGAGTCTATGGAGTCCCCGGTAAGAAAATTGGGTAGGATTCTGGTGGAGATTGATATTCATGAAGGATTGACTGAAATGATGGACATAGAGTGGAGAGGACGACATACAAAGCAACATCTAGATTATCAGGGCATACCTTCCAGGTGTAGTTGGTGTTATTGTACTAGCCACCTTCGAAGGGAATGTCCTAGTAAAGTCTTTGAGGAGAAGTCTAAAAAAGCTATGATCCAAGAAGACCTGTCGGACTATATGGTTGAAGATTTTTCATCAGTCCCACCACACTCTACTGGTGTTGTGACTGACCCTCCCTCGGCTCCATCAAACACTCTTTCAGGTAAGCTATTGCAACACTTCCCCTCCCTCTTTTCTGCATTAATTGAGTGGGAAAAGGAAGTAGTCGACAGCTCAAACTGGTTGTTTCACTCCACCACCGCTCCAAAAGGGGTTGTTGAGGGGTCACAAACCTATCACCATCCTGGCAAGGAGAATCCCCACACCAGTGTGGTAGGGGACCATCACCCTTTTTCTGCAGTTGCTTTTCCTGTTGAGAGCCATAATGATCTTCCATCTTTCTCTATTGTTTTTATTCGTTCCCCCTCAGACACAAAAGCAATACAGCCTATTGGTTTAGAAGGGGTCATTGTAGGTGAGCTCCAACCAGGGGGGTGGCATGCCACTCCTCCATCTCTCTTTTCCGTAGCAGGTGATCTCAACCCACAAGTCGCATTGTGTTAAGCCTCTCCTCCCTTAACAGTAGTAGTCGGACCTTCCTTTCTATTTCAAAAAAGGGATGTATTGACTGACTTGCAGCACATACCATCAGAAGGAGTCTTTACAGTGACAGAATACACAAATTTAAAAAATCTGATAGCTTCAGACTCTACACTTTTAGAAGGCTCTTTTTTATCTGAAGATCAAATAGGTGAGGAGAGGGTGGTCATGGCACACAACAACCCTACTCATTTGGTAGTGGGCTCTAGAGAATATGAGGAGACAGAGGGCAATTTAAACACCATTTTAGACTCTCTGATACCTGGTATTAAGTTTAAGGAACAGGCTATCAAACTACCCACCTTCATAGCGAGGACTTGTATCGATAGTGGGGAGTCATCTGGGACTTCTAATACCAATAACTTTCAGGCAATCCAGGGGAGAAATTTTTCGTGGTCGAGAGGATTAGGAGTTGAGATCTCCCCCATCAAAACTAGAAGTGTCCGAAAAAACCAGTTACAGAATGTGATGAAGATCGTTGAGTCTACACCTTCATCTAGTGATATTAGGCCGCTTAGAGCAGTGAAAGCCCTGGCGAGGGAAAAGTAATGTTGCTGCTATCTTTAAACATTCAAGGGATCGGAGGCACCCTCAAAGTTGCTTCCATTCGACATTGTTTGGAACTTACTCACCCGGAGATAATATTCTTCCAAGAAACTTTAGTGTCAGCACAGAAAGCAAGGGATTTTTTAATTTCTTTCAGACCGACATGGGCGGTTTGCTCAATAAGCTCTGTGGGCACCTCTGGTGGTTTATTGGCTGCGTGGGACCCTACCCTGTTTGAGTTGGCTCCTTATCTTACGGTGGGGGGCATCTTCTTAACAGGTAAGAGTCTCATTTTTCACAAGGAAATCGCCTTACTTAACTTGTATGCTCCTTGTACCAATCGGCTTCCCTTTTGGAAAGCATTGGATGACAGTGGCCTCCTTTCACTAAATAATTTAATAATCATTGGAGACTTTAATCTCATTCTCTCGCCAGAAGAGGCATGGGGGAGGAATCATTCAAGTAATGTGGATGGCTATTTCAACAATCTCTTTGCTACAAATCGCCTTTTAGACATTAAGTCGGCGAAACTGGTGCCAACCTGGAGGAATGGTCGCCAGGGGCAGGAAGACATTTCAAGAAGATTGGACAGGTGTTTAGTAGCGGAATCACTCTTATCAGAAATTGATTTTTACAGGTCATGGTTCGAGCTGCCCTTTGTCTCGGATCATGCTCCCTTCCTCTTACACTTAGATCTTCTGCCTGCTTTCAAAGCCTATCCATTTAAATTCAATGAGAATTGGCTTGGTACAAAGGATTTTACAGCCATTGTGGAAAGCGTTTGGAGAGACCCGATTTATCTATCTGAAAGAGGGAAACAGAAAAGAATTTTATGGAAATTACAGGGACTTAAAGAAGCTACTAAATCATGGATCAAAGATCTGAAGAAAAAGAATAATGCAAAGTTGGTGATGATTGAAACAGAAATTAAAACCTACTATGATATTCTGAGTCACAACATTAACGAGGAAGGAGCAAAGGAAATAGTGAGGTGTTTGGAAATGGAGAGAAATGAGTTATTAAGATTTGAGGAAGAGCAATGGCGGTTGTGTAGCAGGGCGCTCTGGTTGGAAAGCGGAGATAGGAATACAAAATATTTCCATAAGATAGCTAGTCATAACAGAGTCAAAAAGCATATCTAGGATATAATCAGGGATGATGGTGATATAGTGAAGGACCAATAGGCCATTAAAGATGAAGCAGTCCACCATTTCAAGCAGTTTTATAGAGCTTCACAAACACTTAATATTGAAGAAAAATGTAAGCTTATAGAACTTTTCCCAACCATGGTCGATGAAGAGGAAGTGGTGTCACTTTAGCAACTTGTTACAATGGCAGAATTAAAATCAATTCTCTTTCTTTGTAAGAAAGAAAAAATCCTGGGGCCAGATGGATGGACAACGGATTTTTTTGTTTACTTATTCGATCTAGTTGGTGAGGATCTCTTAGTGATGGTAGAAGAGTCCAGACGTTTAGGAAAAATTGTCGATGGCCTTAACTCAACTTTTTTAACACTGATCCCGAAGGTCAACAATCCCAAAAACTTCGAGGACTTTCGCCCGATTTCCCTTTGTAACCTATGTTATAAACTTATTTCAAAAATCATTTCCAACCGTATCAAGCCTTTTTTGTCTAAGTCACTCTCTCCTGAACAGATGGGTTTCCTGGAATCGGGATGGCACATGAAAGCACAAGATGCAATTAGGATGGCACATGAAAGCCTCCACGGTATCAAAAAGAAGAAGTTAAAAGCACTAGTCCTTAAACTGGATTTAAAGAAAGCCTACGACTGCATAGACTGGGATCTTCTCTGACCGATCCTTTTGAAAATCGGGTTGGGATTACACTTGGCTAACTGGATCATTTCATGTATCACTTCCTCTTACTTTGTTGACCTCATTAATGGGGAGGCTACTGATTTTTTCAGAAGCGGAAGGGGGATCGGACAGGGGTTCCCACTCTCACCGCTTCTCTTCATCCTTATTATGGAGGGCCTCAACATTTTATTAAAAAATAGTCAAGCAGAGGGTGTTGTCACAGGTTTAAAGATTGTCAGTTTTACCATAATTTTACATTTGCTATTTGTGGACGACATCCTTATTTTATCCAAAGCTATACTATCAAAATGGAGAGTGATCGATAAACTGCTCACACTTTTTTGTAAAGCCTCTGGCTTAGCACTGAACTTATCAAAATCAATTGTTCATTATTGTGGCATTTCAGATCAAGAACTGGACGATTTCAAGTCTGTCCTTAATTTTACTTTTAATGATCTTAATAATGGATTTCGTTACGTGGGATACTACTTGAAGACAGGGACTCAACGCGCATCAGACTGGGATTGGATTGTGGCCAAAATTTCAAACAAAATTATTTTTTGTGGAAACAGGTGGCTTTCTTTGGCTGGGAGGTATATCCTGGTAAAATCTTTTCTGGAGGGTTAAACAGTCTATTGGATGTCAATGGAAGCATTAGATTTCTCAATCTTAAACAAAATCACGAGATTGATCTTCGATTTTCTGTGGAGTGGCAATCAAAACACTCAAAGGATTCACCTTCGTAGCTGGGAGATGTTGTCAAGACCCAAAAGACATGGAGGTTGGGGCGTACACGACTTAAAAACTTTCAATCAGGCTTTAAACGTTGTAACTATGTGGCGCGTTCTTACAGTTGAAATCCTTTTTCATTTTTTTATAAGAGACAAATATCTAATGAACGCCCCACTTATCCAATGGCTAAGAAAACCAGTTCATAAAGACAGTTATGGTTCTAGAATCTAGTCAAGTTTAGTACACACCCTTCCGATCTTTCTACACTGGAGCACGTGGTAGGTCGACAATGGAGTTCACATTATTATAGGTTGTGATAAAAACTTATGTATGGGGAATAGATCAATTCTCATCAGTGGCCTACGGTCGACTCTTTATAGCTTACGGATCACAAACCTTGCACAAGCATCAAAGTCGCAGAACCAAATCCTGTGTACAGGGCAATGGAAAACAAGTTCTGATCTGGTTCTATCGGATGCATTAGAGACAGAATGGACCAATTACACTAATGCGTTGAGTGAATAAGGAGTTATACTGTCATCCGCAAAAAAATATGTGTTGATATGGGCAGGAGGAGATCGGTTGGGGGATTTTCCAGTTAAAATTTGTTATGATGCGATCATATCAACCCAGTCATGGTCGATCTGGAGAGGCTGGAAGATTGACTACTAGAAGTGGTGTATTAAGCTAAAAATCATAATTTTCTTCTTACTGGCGGCAGAAAACAGATTACTCACCTGGGATGTACTACAAAAAAAAGGTTGGATAGGCCCGAGGCTCTGCATTTTATGTAAAAAAAACACAGAAGACACTCAACATCTGCTCATACATTGTGAATTTACCAGAAGAGTGTGGGATTCAATAACTTCTCAATTAAAGCTAACTGTCAGTTGGAATGGCCCTTCGTTGGATGTTTGTATGGAAAACTAGATACAAAACAAGTCGGCACCCAAGATTCTTCCTTTAATAACATCATGGATTATTTGGAAGGAATGCAACATGACAATTTTTGAAGGGAAGCATCTGTCTTTGATTTCAGTGGTCTTTAAGATTTTCGGAGCACTACATAAAAAACTGGTTGTCAACAAGCCCCAGGTATTGAGATTAAATCCCTTCTTCAGACAACAAGGCTATACATTGGCTTTTTTTGATGGGGCAGCGGAGGTAGGGGGCTTGAGATGTGGGGTAGGAGGGATGTTAAAATGCATTCAGGGGCCTGATTACAAATGGTTCATTACTTGTGGTGCAGGAACCAACACAAATGCCGAGTTGATGGGAGGATGGGCGTCACTCTGGATGGCGAGTCTACTAAATATTCATCATTTGCAAGTCATGGGGGACTCCATAATAATCATCGACTGACTTAATAAAAAAGGGAATTTACAAGCGATCAATATCGAAGGGTGGAAGATGAGGATAAAAGAACTATTGACAGTATTCCAAGGCATTGATTTCCAGCATATTTACAGGGAATCCAATCAGGAGGCTGACAAGCTTTCAAAGAGAGCACTTCACTCTCCCAAAGGTAAATTGATCTATTTGACATGGGATGGTGAAAGCGAGGGTCCAACCAACCTTATAAACATTTTCTAATTCTTGTCTCTGTTCGGAGTGGACTGTATGTTTTTCAATGGAAGCCGAGTTATGACATCAAAAGGAATTAAACCATTTTTTTGCTTAGGATGGACAAAGAGGATACTTTTCAACAACTCATTCCAGGTACTTCTTTTGGATGACAAGGATGGCATGATGACGAGGACCTTCAGATTTTGTTGAATGGCAATTTTTTTATCAGTCCTATTACATTTGTCGGAGATGTAAAAAAACTTATGATCAACATAATTTTTGAGCGATTTTTTTTTTGAAAAAAACAAAAACAAAGTTTAACCTATTTATATTGTTTATTTTAAAATATATAATATATAAGTTTGACATAATTTTAATGAAAAAATATGGACTTCGGAGCTTAACAGTTTTGTCCCAACATCACTACTTGTAACCATTTTTTTTCTTTCAAAGTTCGTGAAACTAAGTGCTTAGTCAACACTCCATGTTTTTTTTATTAAGTATTATATTTTTAGTTTAAGAGGCTTATTGTGAAACTAAGTGCTCAAACATCACTCCACGTTTTTATTAGGTATTATATTTTTAATGTGAGAGGTTTGTACTAACTTTAAAAGAATCATTTTAAACAATGGGTGTTGAAGGGTACCTAGCCCTTAGCCTTTTTATAGTCGATAATTTTTAAAACGACTTGTTCCAACTATGTCCGTAGACACTAACTATAGTAATATTCTTCAACTTAATTTGCAATATTGAATAGTAATATGCACTAAATGTTGATTATATAGTTAAGTATCATCATTTTCTTTGCCTTGACAGATGATAGGATTAAACAAAAAAAAGCATGATCACACAACACTTATAAGTAGAAAATAGGAATAAGTTACAATGTTTATTACTAACCATTGAGTCTCCTAATAGAATCTTAGTTGCGATTCTCATTCAAGTCTTTGGGTGAACATAAATCTTACGTTTTCCTTTGAGGCCATATTAAAATGACGTCTCATTGTTAAAAAGAGCACATAAACTGTCTTCCAAGGTTTGTGATTAACAGTTGAATCTTGACCAATAAGAAGAGAGATACACACGAGTATTCGCCTTAAATCAATTAATAGGGTAAGTTTAATTTCAAAATTAGTTAAAGAAATGAGTTCCTAACTAATATTTGAAAACAAGATTAATTTTCCTTGTCCACTTTTAATAAGCAGCGAAATAAAAAGAGAAAGTGTTTGACAACACAAGTATTCCAACAGAGGACGAACACCTTTAGTAACCACTCAGACAACCAGATCAAAGATCAACACACTGATGTTTTGACGTGGTAAAACCCCTATGGGGAAACATCCACGGCCCCAACCAACGCAACCACTTGGAGCAGTTTATTAATGCAAAAGAAAAATATTACAGAGAGATTTTACAAGAGAGTTTCTCACAATCGATCATCGACAAATGACAATCCATGCTTTTTAAATAGAGATCATGGACCAATCGGGTATTAAGCCATAGATCAATGGTCGTTAAGATCGAGGATAATATGAACCATCAGATCACTCTATGTCGGGAACATATTGTGACCGTCGGATTTCCTAACTACAAATGCATACTAATGCATACTCAAGAAACACACTTTTACCTAACGACACATTAGACACTTAGGAGTTAGTTAAGATCTACTTGGTCTAATGTGTCGTTAGGTAAAAGTGTATTTTTTAGTGTGTTTCTTTAATATGCATTAGTATGCATTTGTAGTGGAAAGATATCGAAAAATTATGTGGTTTAAAAAAAAAATGGCACTAAAAACGGACTTTGGATGTAAAAGTTGTGCCCTTTTTAAAAACGACATAACCAGTAACCAAAGGACCACGTGATGGTATAAGTTGTTTTATGAAGTGACCCATTTTTATAAAGAGAAGTGGAAATCACTTTTACAATGAAGTTACTTTATAAAAGAAAAGTTGCATGCAAAATAAATAACTATAAAATAAAATATTAAAGCTACTTATAGTGATTCACTTTTATACTTGAAGTGAAATACACTTTACAATTTGAGCATGAATTTTTTCAAAAAAAAGTAACAAAAGAGAGACATGAACTCAAGACCTCTTACTTAATAAGAAATTTTTTAACCAAATGGTCTAGCAAAACATATTATATTGTTTAGAAATAGGATTGGGGGTGTTGTTGTTGCTGTTGTGAAAGACGGTTTTGGAGAGCGTGCTAAAAAAAACTCTTTTCACATAAGAAAACATTTTCGCTTCTCTCTGGATCTGACTGAAATGGTCATATCTTGGGCAAACGGGAACCTTTTCGAGTGAGACAAAAAATGTTCTTAACTGAAACAAATGCTCCAGACGGAATGGAACAGTCCTCTTAGCCCAGAAATGTATGGAAATGAAATAAAATGGAGATAAGGAAACCCAGCTTCACGATCTCGATCTACAACAAGAGCGAGTCTTCAAACAGGCTCTGATACCATGTTCGACAACACAGGTATTCCAACAGAAGACGAACACCTTCAGTAACCACTAACACAACCAGATCAAAGATCAACACACTAATGTTTTGACATGGTAAAACCCATACGGGGAACCATCCACGACCCCAACCAACGCGTCCACTTGGAGCAGTTTATTAATGCAAAAGAAAAAGATTATAGAGAGATTTTACAAGAGAGTTCCTCACAATCGATCAACGAAAAATGACCCTCCATGCTCTTTAAATAGAGATCATGGACCAATCGGGTGTTAAGCCACGGATCAATGGTCATTAAGATCGAGGAGAATATGAACCATCAGATCACTCTATGTCGAGAACATATCGTGACCGGTGGATTTCCTAACTACAAATGCATACTAATGCACACTAAAGAAACACACTAAGAAACACACTTTTACCTAATGACACATTAGACCAAGTAGATCTTAACTAACTCTTAAGTGTCTAAATATCCTAACAGAAATATTGTGTTCACTTTCTTTCAATCTGGATGTTTCATTTGTTTATTCAAGTTCCAAAAGATGTAGATACAAGTTCAGATCCACGTTCGATCTTGTACTCAAACTACAATGACTTTTATGACTATATAAACTCCATCAACACACATGGAGGTAGGAGTATTTACTGGTTGTTGTAGAACGTTTACCACGTAAGAGGAGCATGTGTATGGTTGTGCCTCAAAATGGCGTTAGACTTCAATTCTAGACACAAATAAGTAACATGACGACACATAGCACTTTCCAAATTGTTTTTTTCCAAAGGGCAATCAATTCCATGGTGACCACCACATGTCATTGATTAATTTTGGTGGTCTCCCTTGATATTAACATCATCCATGACAAAACCAAACAATATAGCATGTGTCATCAATACCCATATTTATGGCATGTGTAGCTCCATAGTTTATTAATCGTTGTCATCGCGGGCATATATAAAGAAATAACATATGACCCATGACATTTGACATAGAGGCCAATCAACCTAAATGTGTTTTGTAAATGCATAGTTAATAGTTAATTCCTACACAAATACACATATCACCTTGGCCACACATATGGATTTGGTCGCTCGATTGAAGACTAGTGCCTTGCATTAGAGCCTAATATTTTTGAAGTTATTCCATTGAAATGCAAGTGGTAGACAAAGTTTGAAGGCATATAGTGAAATTTATATTTTGTTATACAATGCAGTTGAACAACATCTAGTCTCAAGCATGGATGATTTAGAACTAGCAGCTCTGCTTCCTCCATTAATGTTGGGCCCTTTTTGGCTTCGCCTTTGTGTCTTATGTTATTAGATATTTTTCTTTGGTAGTCTATTTTCTCTATGAACTTATAAAAAATCCTCCAACAAGTAAGCATGTATCTTTAGAATTGAAGAATGGATAGCAACTATCTGAATAATTACATTGCAGTGGCCACCTTGAGATCCATTGTTTGCACATATTTTTAGTGCCACATACTCATGTGACAACCTACTCATTTATGCAAGTTTATATGGTGGTTCAGTTGGTGTACTTGATGCTAAAGTCTTGAATCCACACTATCATATTGTCCCTTATTCATTTATACTAGGCACGAGTAAGTAAGACATTCCTTCCTAAAAATAAAAGAATTATAGTAATGTGCATTATGATAGGAAATAATCATGGTATTGCAATTTAATCCCACTTAATGAAAACATTGTTTGGTTTGATTGTGAAGTGGCAATATGTATTCTCTTGTAATTGTGCAACATCCTCTTAAGCCTAATCAATTTGTTTTAGAATTAAATAATGGAGGTGTTCAAGTGACTAAGCCTGCTTGCCGAATCAGAAGGTAAATGGGGTTTTGGATTGTCAAATAATAGAGTTTTTGGTTCAAATCATACAATAAGAAACCAAGATTCTGATTTGCCTCCAAGGTACCATAGAAATGGAGTAAAGAGTTTCCAATCAAGTAATTATCAAATTTTATGTCCCACAAATTTGTTTACAAGTATGAGATCAATCATGGTAATGTCATTGCAAGGGAATACCCTTTGTAACTTCAATTATCTTTCAGTAGATGTTCCATTGTGTTTCTTTATAAGGCATAGAGTTAGAAAGGTAGTAGGTTAAGGCATTGAATTTCTAATCAAAGTCGGGTTAAAAGTTAAGATGGGTGTAAGCAACTGTAAATGTTTTCTAAATAAATATTTCCATGACATCACAATAATTATTGAATAAATATTTCAATAGTATGGGTATTCGTTATAGATTAGATATAATGGATATAGGTCATAAAAATTTGGCAAGCTATGCGATTTTAGGGTGATTAACCAAAACACTCTTAAAGGATTGCTTTTTATCTGTCCACGGAGTCATTCCCTGTTTTGAATGCTTTTCATTGTGCTTCAAGTTTTAATTCAGCAACACATAATATTTTTGTTTGAATAACTAGAATAACATTTCAACGCAATAAGGATATAATTCTATTTAAATGGAATTGTTGTATAAAAAAGGGGAAAAAAATGATGGCTTACTAGTCTTTTGCAAAGCTTTACAAAATAACTTAGGATTTGTTCAACTCCCCAATAACTAACCAATTACACAACTCTACACATTGCATTAAGAACTAATTTGATTCCAATTCTCATTTTGATGACAGACTCAATCTCGAAAGCATGATTTGGTTCCAAAGTCGGATGTTATGGATCTAGAATGATCAATATGCTACATATGTTATTGATGCTTCAAGATTCACCAGAAAGTTATTAAAAAATGGTGCAAACCAAGGTGAAAAGAACAACAAATGCCATGTAGAAGGTGTGAAAGGAGGTCATAGCCCCTGCAACTAAGATGGTTGAATAAGCAATTAAACTTTAAAAAATTGATTCATAAAAAAATGTCAAATTAATGTTACATTCGACTCCAATATTACTCCATGATTGAATTTTCCAAATTAATGAAATTCATTAGTCTAACTTTGACATTCTAGATTTCATGCAAAATCTGAAATAAGACAGATTCATTGAGTTGAACTTGAAATTTAACCAAATGCAACTCAAAATGATATTCACTAAAATGAGCTCAACACTAAAACAAGTTCAAGTGGGTTGAGCCCAAAATCACGAGATCAATTGTGCGGGAATGATATCTGTCGCTATAAATAAAGTGAACATCGAAACCCACAAACTTTAAGAGTGCCAAGTGCCACCGATTCTGAAAAAATCGCAACGTACTTATCTTATCTATCCAGCTGTTGTTGAGGTAAATCCAAATAATTAAATAGTGACCGAGAGATTTACTAATCTCATCTTCCACAAGTAATATATCTAAATTTTCACGTCAATCCTAGTGGCATCTCTATGTGCATCCACCACCTTCGCTTTTACTTTTTTGGTTGGATGCATTGCGTGTAGTTATGACTAGTAATTAAGTTATTGCATCCACCTGGCCTTTGCTTTGTGGAAAAATTGGGCCATCACTATAGTTAGCATGTAATCACACATGCATGAACATGTGCATATATATATATAATTTTGTAGTGAAAATAATTTGGTCGAACAATCGTTGATTGTGTGAATACTTTCAACGTAACACATTATAATTTTATATATATATTTTTTTTATTGTAGTATAATTTTTTTTTAAATTTAGATGTGATAGCAGTTTTAATGTGTTAATACTCTGTAAAGTGATTTCTTTTCTATTCCTTAATGACGTAAGCTAGGACTTGCATTTATGTCATTCCCTCTTAAGTCATAAGTGATTTTGATTAGAGTTTGAAGCAATCTTAAGTTGGAAGTCTCTTGTATTTCATATTAGTTTTTGTATTCTTGTACATTAGATACTTAGTAGTAGCTTATATGAGGAGGATATGATAGGGCCTATTCATTTTGGTTTTAATATTATAAATTATAAAAAATTATGAATTCTCTTGATCTTCCTCCATGATTGTTGGGCTCGTATTTTGATTGTTTTGTTGCGATGGTTGAATCCTTTTTGCACCGGTAGTATATATGTTATTGACCATTTTGAAGGAGTTTTCCAAGGATTTTGTATCAATTCATCATGGATTTATAACAGGGTGAATTTGCAGTCCGATCCTCCATCCGGTAGCTCGTCTGACACTTCATCCAGCACCCCATCCAGTACGCGATCCAACACTCCAGTCAGCACGCGATCTAGCACTCGGAGTGTAGGGGAGTTGGTGGTTGGCGCATTGGTGGTCTGCGATGGGTGAATCAACGACCTGGGTTTTGTGCCCCCTTGTGGCCTCCAGCTATAGAGCTCATGACATCTCAGATTAGGTGGTTATGCTAATTACGGAGTGGCTCACCCATTTTCTAAAAGCCCAAAGTTGTTAGAGCTCATTTAATGCAAGTTGTCATTTTTAGAGGAGGTCGACCCTTCCAATGGTCAACCTCTCGAACTGTAATTCGCTATAAATACCACCAGTAGTGGCCAGACCACATGAAATTTTTTTAAGAATATGTTTCATTGTGTAATTGAGACATATTTGCAAACTTATGTTTAGACTGTGTTTTTTTAAATTAATGACAGAATCATGTTGATTTGAGCCTGCGTTTTGCTGTTGAAGAGTAGCCACGACCTACTGAGGGGCCCACCAGTGGTCGGGGTGATTGTTCGGATAGATAGATCGTGTGTTTCATTTTCTTAGTTATAATTCACTTTGTTTCTCTGTTATATGTATATGTAGTTTTAAATATTATGTTTGTTGTTTATAATTTAATTGTCTAAGCCCTCTTTTTCAGGCTGCTTATAGGAGATAGTTATTTGTCATGCTATGTCTCTTAGCTCTTAACAATTGGCTTGCAAGCTATTGACTTAGATGATGTGCTAGAGTTTGAAATTAGTTTCTGCAAATTAAAACAGAGTAGTATTTAAAACAGAGGATTAGTGTAGGCAGAGTTTCTTTTGCAAGCTTCGATGGATAAATAATTGCAAGTTTTATTAGTTGATTTAATTCTCAGTTCAGTTATGTGTTCATAGATCTATTTTGTTTATCAATCTTGTTTTAGTATGCTAGGATAGAAATATATTTTGAGATTATATTTGTAAAAAGCATTCTAGTTTGAAATCTGAGTTTTTAATGATAGGATTAGCTCACTTTAATTTATGAAATCTCAGTTCTAAATTTGAATTGCAATTTTAATTAGAAGATTGAATCTGAGTTAAAAAATTTCATAAGTTTATAATCTTGTAAATTTACTTGAGTTAGCATAAGAGTGTGTTTGAATTAGTATAAAAATGTTTTTAATCATTGATGATTGATGCATGAAATTTAGAGATCACATGGATTTTCAAGATATTTAATGTTTCTTTTATGATGGAAAAGCTTTCTTTAGATTGCTTGATTCACACTTTTCATTTCTCTGTAGAAGTCGGCATTGAATTAATCCCTCTTGAACCGTCACTAATAGTTAGATGCCATTGTGATATTATTAGGCACCGAAGACATAATCATCATCTTTGAATTTCTTGTTATTGCAAATTAAGAATAGTTTTGATTAATTTATGAATACAGTCATAATGTTTTTTTATTAAGTAGGTTAAGATTTCTCCTTTGCAAAATAGAAATGATTATGAGTTTTGTTTTAAGAATAGAGTTTACTTGTTGAAATAGTTTTAATAGGTTAGTTGTTTGTTTGCTTATTTGCTTAAAGATAAAATATCAAAAGTAATTTACTTGTTGTTGCTCATCAGGTTGAATAGATTAACTTGCTCAAAGTAGGTTGTGATTTGTTTCTTTACGAATAATCCATCGATCCATTGTTGAAGCTACTTAGGATAAATAGTTCAAGTTCATTAATAGGATTTGCTAATTGATAAAAATGAAAGTCATTGCTTAAGTAGATTAATCCTTAGATATATCACCTCCTTAGTTAGACCATACTTCCATTATCTTTTCTGCCTTGACATATACAGTGCTACAACTCTAAGTTTACTTACCCCGGGTTGACAATTTAATTAAGGGATTTAGTGCATATAGAATACCCATCAATGATTATTTAGAGATGTTGTGGTCCCAAATTTCACACCCATATAAGATAACAAGAGTAACAAGAGTTTAAAAGAGAAGTTTCTTTTTTTCCCACAACCTGAAGTACGCTAAGAGAAAGTGTTTTTCATCTTCAACCTTATTAGTGTCACAAAGTTGACACACTCTTTCATCCCATGGTGTTTTAGGAATTGACCAATGCCTAGTTTCACTATGGAGCTCATGAGAATTTGTTCTTATCTTAGCAATGCTTATTTTTTTCTTTACACTCGTCAAAACAAATAGATAATTTTGATCTTCTAGATTAGGGTTGATTACATCCTTCTTTTTTCCTCTAACTCTTTATCACACCACATTTTCTCCTTAAATTTTGATTTGATGATATTTTTGATGGTATGTTTATTTTGAAATTTGGTGTCTTCCATGATTCCCCAATAGTTTAGCCAACACTGGGCATCTTTATGCCATCCTCGCTTGACTTGATGGTGGTTACGACTCAATTTTGAAGCAATTTTAGGAAGCCTATTGTCTTCCATGTTGTTTAACTTCTTCTTATACATTAGGTATCTAGTCAGAGCCATATTCTCAATGGGGGAGAGGCTTGTTTCTAAGATGAGGATGGGATAGGGCGTATTTCCTTTAATTTTGAGATTATAGGTTATAAAATTCTTTTGTATTTGCTCTATCTTTCTCCAAGATTCACGAGAGCTACTAGAAACCCCAAACTTCACATCCATAAAGAATAACAGGTGTAACGAGAGTCTCAAAGAGGAGTTTCTTCTTATCCCAAATCCAAAGATTGGTTGAATTACAATTGTTTTCAAGCCCATAATAATCTTTCCATCCCCCAATAATCCTTTTCTCAATTCTATAATTCTAATTGAGCTTGTGGTGAATATCAATTCCAATATATTTGTATGAAGTCACTTCCTCGAAGTTGTTGTTGTCATATACAAAGGTATCATAAGTGATTTTGTTAGATTTCATAATCATGACCTTAGTCTTATCAGTATTAACAATACCCATATTGGAGCAAAAATCCTTGAGGATTCTTAATTGGTTTTCAAGATCATGAGGACTCCTTACCACAAGAATGGTATCATCAACATAAAGAAGAAGATTGATGACTATACCAATGAGAGTAGGGCCAACACAACCTGCTTTTTCCAAACAATATTCTAACTTGTCAATGTATATGCCAAAAAGGGTAGGGGACAAGGGACAACATTGTTTGACTCCAATATTGCAGTTAATCTCTTTCGACAAGCCCTCAATGTTTTTAAAATTAGTAATAACATTCTCATACATCCTTATTGCAGCAACCCTCAACTCGAAAGGCACTTTTATCTCTTCCAACCTAATCCAAAGGTTTTCCTAGGAACCATATAAAAATCTTTTCTAAAGTCAACAAAACAACAAAAAATATTGGCTTTAGTATTGCGGAACTCCTCTGTAATGATCCTAAAGGTAACAAGATGGTACAAAGTTGAATGATATCTCCTAAACCTTGTCTCGCCTTTAGCTATTTTACCGTGACTTTCTATCCAAAGGCTAATCTTCTTTTCCAAAATAATTCCATAAAGCTTGGATAAAATCGAGCTAATCATAATGGTCCTATAATCAGAGGGAATGTTTCTATCCCCACTTTTAAAAATAAGAACAATGAGGCTTTGTGTCCAGGGTTTAGGGAATCCCTGCTTGACTGTTAAATTGAAGAGCTTGTGTATGTGAGGGATAAGGATAGGCCCTCCGATTTTAAAAATTTCAGTTTTGTAGCCTTCAATGTCCTTAGCTTTTCCATTTGCAAACCGCTTAAAATCAAACTCTATGTGATCTAAAGAAAAAACTTCATCCCCTATAGGGACAATAGGAATGGTGTCCATGGCATTAGGGAACTCGTAAAGACCTTTAAGGTAGGAATTCCAGTTCCTTAAGGGAATCATTTTTTTTTTAGTATTGCAGCTTAGAGTTTGGCTCCATAACTTCTTAGGATCTAGCTTAGATAGTTTTGAAAATTTCTCTTGCCTTTTATTGATATGGTACCTTTGTTTCCTTTTAATTAGGGATTTGTACATATTGATCTTATCAAGTTTTAAGGACTCGTTAGAATCATCCCTAATGTATTTCCTAGCAATTTTACACTCTTTATCATACCAATGTTTGGTCGTTCTATTAGTCTTTTTACAGGACACCTCGAAAGAGAACTTGTTAATAGAAGTGGAAAGGGTAGTTGTAAAATTATGATAGAGTTCTTCAATGTTGTCCTTATAAGTTAGGAGATGTAATTTACTATTTAAATCCTTTAAGAAAACGTCAACTTTACTTTTGTTAAAGCGCAATTGTATTTGATTATCGGAATTCTCTTCAATGGTGCTCATGTTCATGTAAAATTTTAGAGTTAAGGTTAAAGTTTTATGATCAGTGTCAGGTTCATGGTCATTTAAAAGGTTAAAAGTTTATATTTGCTTGGAAACGAGGATATCAGATATCACATAATCTACGACACTACTACCTAGCCCATGAATACAAGTCATCTGGTTGGAGTTTATCCACTTCAATACTCCATTGCAAATTATTAGGTCTTGAGAGTTGCAGAGCTTGACCAGCTCAGTACCAAACAAATTCTCAATTAGGTCTTTAGAGCTTCTTTTGTAGCTATTAGATAAAACAAGGTCCTCATCTAGCCATAAAGGATTATGGTTGGAATCAATGCTTAAAAGAATATCTTGGTTAGTTGCAGTCCTAGCATTAAAGTCTCCTATCAGGAGGATATTACTTTCATTTTTCAAATTATAAATATCTTGTTCTAAATTATTATAGGGACAATTGCTATCTAGATTTTTTTTCTTATAAAAAGTAGAATTAATAGGTGCCAAATAGAAAATTCCTAGAAAGTAGAGTCTTTTTCTAATGATTCTAACTCTATTTGGATTTTGGTATGTCTCGCTTCTCTCCTTTTTTCTAATGATTCCATATAATCGTAAAGGATCTCTAGGGTGATTTTGGTGGGCCTCCACCTGATAGGTTGAGTTTTTGGAATAGGTGGTGGAGTGCTCATATTGAAAAGAAGAGAAAAAAGTAACAATTATTATTTTGACTTTAAAAATGGAAAATAATTTTCTTAATTGATGATAATGATATTAACTTTTACTTATTAAACGTAAAAAAATAGATAAAAAAATATAAAATATATTTAAATCTCTTTAAGTTTCACGCGTTAATATATTTTAAATTAAAATTGAGTCAAAGTAAAAAGTGACTCACGTGATTCCACATGTCCAAGTGCTCAAAGTAAAAAATTGTCAATTGGGTTTAGCTCAAGTGGTTGGGAGGAATGATTGTTATCCTCCTCGCCTAGATTCAATTCTCGCAAATGACATATTGAGCTCTTAATGAGTATATTATTGTAATGGCTTTGAAAATTCATGTTGTTAATTAATCTTGTGCCTTGAATATTCTAGGGTTTACCCTGGGTATCCTCAAAATGAGGGGAAGTACTCAAGGACTTTCCTCGAACTTTGTAACATGGAATTTTTTTTATCTAAACATAAAAAGTACAAAATATTGTTATCATGTGTTTTCAAGCAAAATAGGCAGCTATCATATGCCACAAAATAGAGCTTGCAAAAGTCCATTGTTAATACATCCCAAAATTCCTTACATGCATATAACTTTGGAAAAACACCTAAAATTATAATTGTTTTACTAAACATATATATTAACGAGAGACATGATGATTGTTGGCTTCTTCCCACTTGATGTTGGAAGGAAGGGAGTTTTGGCTTCCAAGATCCATGTCGTCCATCATTTGGTGAACTGCATCTTCCTCCTTAAAATTCGCTTGGACTAAATTTATTAACATCCCATGGTTGGAAGATGCATAATGAGAATATTTACTAAGATTGATGACCATATTCCTCAACATAATACATTTTTCCTCTAAGACATCGATTTTCCACTTTTGTTGGACTAGAGTATTCATAATTATTGCATTTTGTGAAGTGCACTGATGTTCATTTTTCATGAACCTTAGAAGTCACTGAAAAGAGAGAGATTATGTTGCATTGTATGGACTCTTCATGCTTTTGAATAACCCTTCTAAACTCCTAAGCTTTCATATAATCCATGAGTGTGACACATAGAAAGGAACTATGATGTTAGCCCTTGATTCTAACATAAATGAAATTGTTGAGAGGGAGACCCGATTCCAACACATAGAAGATGTTCCCCCTGCTCCACAAGCCACACATCAAAATTGCTAAGGTGCCAAGAGACAAGAACTTTTTGAAACCGTCATTGAGTAAACTAGAGTAACCAGTTCCCAACAAGACCGAAGAACCATACCCCAAAGGAGGGTGTCCAAGACCCCAAGAGGCAACAACTGGTTGAAAGTAAAACCTAGAGAAATAAGAGGATATGTGTCAAATATGAGTCAAGGATGCAAAAGTGCCGAAAAATAGAGGAATAACCAGAATAATGTAACCACACGTTGATCACACCTAGATTCTAGGGGTTAAAACAAAGGAATAATTGCACACTGAGCACACACATATACTATGACCATTAAACACAAATTCTAGAACACCATCCAGAGACTGAGAGAGGCTCTTACCAAGCAAATTTTTAGTTGAATGGCCTTGGTCCATATGACGCTGCTAACTTCTCCCTCATAGTGATTCATTATCCAACCTTGCTAAATAAAACCATTGCCGAGGGATTTAAGAAACATATTGGAATTAATTTTTAGCATTTGAGAGGGAGGTGGGCAAGTCCATTCAAATATGGGCTCCTTGTTTGATATCTATTGATGGTGTTATTGTGATATATGGTAATTTAGTGTGATTTAACATGTCTTCATATCTAGAATCTAAGGGAGTTAAGAAATTGCATGAAAGCACCAACCCCCATTTTTTCGAAGTGCACCTATTTTAAGGGTGGCAACCTCATTGGCTAGGGAATCGGCCTGGTAGTTGTGTTCTTTTAAAGCCTGGAAGAATGAGACCTTATGTAGGCTACATATCTCCTTTTGGATTCCATTTATAATCGAAGTGAGCTTGCTATCAGACGAGATTGATTTCAAGACCATAAATTTGATAGTTATGCTTGAGTCTCCTATGACAATCAAGAACTTTGTTTTGATTTCCTTTACTAGGAGAAGACCTTGATAAAGAGCATAAGACTTAGCTTGATTGTTTGTAGACTTTTCTAAACCCCAAAAAAACATTATTTCAAATTTTCTCTCAAAATCTAATATGATCCCCCACACTTACCACCCTTATAAAATTTGTGATATCACATAAATAATAATTACATATTAAAAATACCTTAATGATGCCAAAATTACCAACTATATTTTATTGAAACGATGAAAGATTCTATCACATTACAATAGAAAAAAGTTAATAATAAAAAATCATAAATTCGATGAAAGATTCTATCACATTACAATAATATAGAAAAAAGTTAATAATAAAAAATCATAAATTCAGTGTATCATTCCTTTCATAAGAAGACTTCTCATTTTAAAGGTGGAAGACATTTTAATTTTTTTCATGTTCATGTCATATGATATTGGTTCATAAAAAAAAATTGAAATCGAATGCAATATTAGAAATTCATTATTTCACCATATAAGTTGTCTTATAAAAAACTATATGTATGATATGATTCACCATTTAAGTGTCATAAAGAAGACTTTTTTTTCCACGTGAAAAAATTACTCTATATATTCAAACAGAATATAATAATTTACATAAGATTAGTTCCATACAGCCACAATAAACCAGGAAAATACAGCAACAAGCTAGGTTCCATAAACCAGCAATAGATGACATTCAAAGTGAATTTAAGCTCACGATCTGCAATTTTAATTACCAGACAGTTGTCCAGACTGCCAGCGATATATTTCTTTTGTCTCTTAACTAGCAATTAGGTGGTTGATCTCTGCCTAGGAGCTGTCAAGACTGCCAGTGTCAAGACTGCCAGTAAATTATAACAGAGTTCACTTTTATACTAGTAATCGGATGACTCGGCCGAGGAGCTGTCAAGACTGGCAGTGAGTAATTGAATTCAGAAATAATTCAAAGCTTGATCTTATATGTGAGTCCCTAGTTGCCATCCTCCCAATATGAAAAACAAATTTGGTTCGGAGGGAGGAGCAGGGCTTTTTTGGAGAGGAAATCCACATAAAGAAGACTTACAAAGGTTGAAATAAGTTGTGTCATAAAGAAGACTTATGACACTTGAAAAATTCTTAATCACTTTTTACTTTATATGATGTTGGTTCATGGAATTTAGTAATAAAAGATTGGAGTTGGGTGCATGTTGTATGGAATTATATAAACGCGAATGATGGTCGCCTTATTTTCTTTTCAGTTCATTCGAGGGCGAGTCAAATCGAGGGAACAAGAATGATAGCGTCGCAATCTTTTTTGAAATTGTCTAAACTTCTTGCTTTACCGGCCGCAGAATGAGACCTAGTAGATACTTGTTAGAGAGATTCATCCGTATGGATTTATTATATAGGGAATTTAGATAAGTGAGATTATTAACATATAGGGAATTTAGATAAGTGAAAATGCATAGATTTGATATGCATTTTTATATTTAATGTGATGTGTATACTTATTAACAATAATAATGAAATAATAATGCAAGTTGTTAAATTTTTTTTAATAATGCAAGTTGTTAGGTGTGATATAGATTTGGTGTTTTGAATACCTCCACACGCATGTGGATGGCAACACAAAAATCATGATGACCCACTTCGTGGATAAAACCACTCACTACGCATTCCCAAGTACCAATGATTGCTAAAACCTCATTTTCCATATTCTGCATCGTCATAAAAGCTCTTCTATCTCAACGCCCTTTCTTTCCTATTTCTTCGGAATGGATATTATCCCCCAATTTGTTCATAAATTAGGTTATATCCTTCTTCGGCCAACTCCCTCTTAATGGAATGCATTTTTTGGAACTGATGTTGCTCAGTCCGTTTTGTATCTTTATTTTATTGTATTGTATTTATTATTATTATTATTATTATTATTATTATTATTATTATTATTATTTTATTCTATTATTTGATGTATATCATTGAGGAGGAATTGAAAATTCACAATAAGATACGTATCATATTAAAAATCAAACTTTATTGATAAATTAAATGGTGAAAAATATTGTATTGTATATAGAATTACAAAATAGCTAAAATGCTAGTAATTAATTTATGAAAAGAGATATGCATTCACGAAAATCTCATATCAAGAAGCTGAAGTTAAATTTTAAAATAACATCAACAAATTGTAAGAAAAAAAAACCCTCATATGTAAGAACCCTAACCTTATTTTGATTAAAGTTGTGCGTGAATATTGAATTAGACAATTGAACATCAGTAAGTGGATTTTGAAATGTCCTACAATAAATAAACACTCCACCAATCACCAAAAATGTATAAACTATAAGAATGCTGATAAAATAAGAATTAAATTAAATAACATATACAACCTAATAACCATTAAAGAAAATGATTAAATTTTAACTCAACTCTTTGTTTGGGGTTTATATTAAAAAATCATTTGCAAACTAAATTAGTTCTCCATGTAAATGCCTCGAAAAATATATATAAAAAAAAAAAAACTTAAAAATACGTCTAAATATCTTAATGGAAGACATATAACTTTACTTTTGAAATTTTTTCCGAAAGTATATGAATTTTTTTCAAACGGATAGAAACCAAAAGGATAATAATAAATAGGAATTTGGGACACTTAGGATCCTTTTTTGGAACTGTCGTGGCTTTCCATGGCGCAAAGGTCCTATGATAAGTTGGATCCCAAGTGATATTGATATTGTTTTTCTAGTTGAAACTTGGGAGCATGAAGAGTCTAAGGTCCCTAACATAGAAGGATTTGTCTTGTGGTTGGCATGGAACAAAAAGTCCCACCGTAGAGGGATAGGAGGCATAGCTTGTTATATTAGAAAGAACATTTCTCCTCACATTCAACTTCATAAGATCAACCCTCTAAATCAGTACATTTGGATGGAAATTTTACACACCAATGCTAAGAAGATGTATACAACAATTTGTTATTTTGCACCTATTAATTCTACTTTTTATAAGAAAAACAATCTAGATAGCAATTGTCCTTATAATTGATCCAAAATGGATCCAGGAAGGCCTAAAAATCAAAGTTCTTGGAATCGGATGAAATTGGTGCCATTGCGTCGGGTGTGTTGATTCCAGCCATATAATTTTTTTTGAAAATGGACACCATATGCGAAAGATATCGTGTTCTGATTGATTTCCCAAACAGTGAAAAAAGTCAACTGGTCAAAATCAACAAGCCGTATTTTCAGCGTTAGCAATACGACAAGTGACGTCAGCAGAGACATGTGGCAACACGAGGAGGTGACATGTGTCACTCATTTTGGCATTTTCAGGCTGAGTTGGACCACTACAGAAATGACACATGGCATTGTATGGACGTGACACATGGAATTATGTACATGACGTGGCCCAAAGACAGGCTGACATGTGGCAGTACAGATGACAGGTGGTTGTACAGATTATGACGTGGTAGGGTGACTGGGCAGTATGGATCTTGACATGGCAGCGTGACTGGGTTGTATGGATGATGACATGGCAGTTGACTGGGTAGGTGACTTGGAAGTATAGATGCTGACATGGCACAACACGTGGTTGTACGGTAGTGGAGTGGAAGCTGACTAGGTACCTAATTATGTCTTGATTGTACTATACGGGCCAACCACAGGGTGACACATGGCCAAATCAGAGGGCACCGTGTGGCACCCTAGATTTAACCAATGTTGGTTGGGTCAAAAAAAACTTGTTACCTCCCGGGAATCGAACACCCGACCTATCCTCCAACCCAACGACTTCGCAACCTCTGTCGGACCGACCGAGCTAACCATATGACTTAGCCCCTAAGCAAGGTTCTTGGTATAAGTTGTGAGTTAGGCGTTGTTTTGGGGATACGACCTGGTCGGCGGGGGGCTAGCCCGCAACCAGATCACATGAACAGGCTCTTAGACCAAGGGCTTGTCCTTTGAAAAGGGCACAAAAGAGGCCTAGCCACAGGCCACATGGCCATGCAAACGACCAAGGAGTCAAGAGAAAGGGGCATGGATAGGTGTTTAGCCCAGAGCTCAGACACATGGCGCTCCATGTGACCAAGACCCAGGTAAAAAGGGGTTGTGCCCATATTTTTGTCAAATTTGGGTTTTTAAACTTTATTGTATAGATTTTGGGGTTTTTTATGCTGATTTTGGGAGATGTTTTCCCAAAACTAAGGATCTGGAGCCCGATTTGATGCCAGATCTTGGGACAAAGTTGGGATAGGATCACCAACTCAAATCCTATATAAATCAGAGGTTTTTTGATAGACCAAGAGGGTTCAAATTGGCAAAATGATGATGAATTTGTGAAGCTTGAAGCCATTTTTATGCAGGGAAGGCATTAAGGAAGTGAACTTTGGTGGCCAATTCTAAGAGCTACGCTCAACCTTTTTTAGTGTCATTAGTTGTGTTGGATTCTTAAGGTCGAGAAGACCACAACTAGGCCATTTTGAAATCCTTTTGATACATTTCTGATGTAATTTTGAAGCATTGAAGAGAAATAAGAAAGCCTCACCCACTAAGACAAAGGCCCGGAGACGTAGGCAATCTTGTCGAACTTTGTTAACAACCTTGTTGTTATGTTTTGTTGTTCTTTGTGCTTATATTCTAATCTGTATTTCTTTATGATGGCTGCTATAATCTCACATTAAGTTCTTCTTCTTTCCTTAATTCCTAAATGGTAATTGAACACATGCTTAAAACTTAACCAAGTCTTTAAAGATGAATTTTCGAATCAATAATAATTTAGAACAAGATATTTATAATTTGAAAAATGAAGGTAATATCCTCCTGCTAGGAGACTTTAATGTTAGGACTGCAACTAGACAAGCTACTCATTTAAGCATTGATTCCAACCATAATCCTTTATGGTTAGATGAGGACCTTGTTTTATCTAATAGCTACAAAAGAAGCTTTGAAGACCTAATTGAGAATTTGTTTAGTACTGAGTTGGTCAAGCTCTACAGCTCTCAAGACCTAATAATTTGCAATGGAGTAATGAAGTGGCTAAACTCCAACCAAATGACTTGTAACCATGGGCTAGGTAGTAGTGTCGTAGATTATGTGATATCCAATATCCTTGTTTCCAACCAAATAGCAACTTTTAACCTTTTAAATGGCGATGAACCCAACCCTGATAAAAAACCTTTAACCCTAACTCTAAACTTTTCCATGAACAGGAGTGCCATTGAAGAGAATTATGATAATCAAAGACAATTTCACTTTGACAAAAGTAAAGTTTCTTAAAGGATTTAAATAGTAAATTACATCTCCTAACTTATAAGGACAACATTGAAGAACTATATCATAATTTTACAACTACCCTTTCCACTTCTATTAACAAATTATCTTTCGAGGTGTCCTTTAAAAAGAATAATAGAACGAACAACCCTTGGTATGATAAAGATTGTAAAATTGCTAGGAAAGCCATTAGGGATGCTTCTTATGAGTCCTTAAAACTTGATAAGATCAATACGTACAAATCCCTAATTAAAAGGAAAAAAATGTACTATATCAATAAAAGGCAAGAGTAGCTTTCACAACTATCTATACTGGATCCTAAGAAGTTCTGGAGCCAAATTCTAAACTGCAATACTAAAGAAAATAATATGATTCCCTTAAGGGACTGGAATTCCTACCTTAAAAGTCTTTATGAGTTCCCTAATGTCATGCACACCATTACTATTATCCCTACAGAGGATGCAGTTTTTTCTTTAGATGACATAGAGTTCGGGTTTAAGCGACTTGCAAATAGGAAATCTAAGGACATTGAAGGTTACCAAGCTGAAATTTTTAAAATCGGAGGGTTTATCCTTATCCCACACATACACAAGCTCTTCAATTTAGCAGTCAAGAAGGGCTTCCCTAAACCCTAGACGCAAAGTCTCATTGTTCCTATTTTTAAAAATGGGGATAGACACATTCCCTATAACTATAGGACCATTATGATTAGCCCAATTTTAGCAAATCTTTATGGAAATATTTTGGAAAAGAATATTAGCCTTTGAATAGAAATTCACAGTAAAAGAGCTAAAGGCCAAGTCGGGTCTAGGAGATATCATTCAACTGTGGACCATATTATTACCTTTAGGATCATTGCAGAGGAGTTCCGCAATACTAAAACCAATCTTTTTTTTTGTTTTTGTTGACTTTAGAAAAGATTTTAACATGGCTCCTAGGAAAAACCTTTGGAATAGGTTGGAAGAGATAAAAGTGCCTCTCGAATTGAGGGATGTTGCAATAAGGATGTATGAGAACGTTATTGTTAACTTTAAAAACACTAAGGGTTGGTTGAAAGATGTTAAGTGCAATATTGGAGTCAAACAAGGTTGTCCTTTTTCCCCTACCCTTTTTGGCATATACATTGACAAGTTAGAAGATTGTTTGGAAAAAGCAGCTTGTGTCAACCCTACTCTCACTGGTATAGTCATCAATCTTCTTCTTTATGCTGATGATATCGTTCTTATGGAAAGGAGTCCCCGTGGTCTTGAAAACCAACTAAGAATCCTCAAGGATTTTTGCTCCAATATGGGTATGACTATTAATATTGATAAGACTAAGGTCATGATTATTAAATCCAATAAAATAACTTATGATACGTTCGTTTATGACAAAAACAAATTGGAGGAAGTGACTTCATACAAATATCTTGGAATTTATATTCACCAGAAGCTCAACTGGAATTATAGCATTGAGAAAAGGATTATTGCGGGATGGAAAGCTTATTATGGGATTGAAAACAATTGTAATTCAGTCGGTCTTTGGATTTGGGATAAGAATAAACTCCTCTTTGAGACTCTCATTACACATGTTATTCTTTATGGATGTGAAGTCTGGGGCTGTAGTATCTCTCGTGAATACTGGAGAAAGATAGAGAACATACAAAAGAATTTTATAACCTATAATCTCAAAATTAAAGGAAATACGCCCTATTCCATCCTCCTCTTAGAAACAAGCCTCTCCCCCATTGAGAGCATGGTTATGACTAGATACCTAACGTATAAGAACAAGTTAAACAACACGGAAGACAATAGCCTTCCTAAAATTGCTTCAAAATCGAGTCGTAACCACCATCGACTGAATCGAGGATGGCATAAAGATGCTCAATCTTGGATAAACTATTGGGGAATCATGGAAGACACCATTTGCAGAATAAAGATACTATTCAAAATATCATCAAATCAAAATTGAAGGAGAAAATGTGGTGTGATAAAAAGTTAGAGGAAAAAATAAAGTTAGGGTGTTATAAGTATGTAATCAATCCTAATCTAGAAGATCAAAATTATCTATTTGTTTTGACGAGTGTAAAGAAAAAAAAAGCATTGTTAAGATAAGAACAAATTCTCATGAGATCCATAGTGAAATTGGGTGTTGGTCAATTCCTAAAACGTCATGGGATGAAAGAGTGTGTCACCTTTCTGACACTCGGAAGGTTGAAGATGAAAAACACTTTCTCTTAGATTGTCGAGCCTATAGCGAGATTAGATCTCATTTTTAAAATATGTGTCACACTTCCAACCTTCCTAACCTCTTAACTTAACAAAACTATTGTCATCTTGGAAAGCTTCTCTTAATGTTTTTCGAGCACATAAACAAATTTCTAAAGAATCACAAGCAATCATTTACCCTCTTAAGGTCCAATAGACCAATTCAATCTTAGTGGACGTTAATCATCATCATCATCATCATGACGTAACTAAAGATATCACATTATAATGGCTAAAAAGAATAGTATGATAGGCAAGAATAAAGGTAAGCATTGATGTTATTAATGCTAAAGAAAAAAAATTCTTCTTTAAGGTAATATTTCACTTTATTATGAAGCAGTTCGTGGGAAGCTGCTAAAACGCGCGCGTGCAGGAAAAATCTAGGGTTCGTTCTCTCGCAGCCATGCCAAGCCAGGGCGGAGGGGAGTCGCTGCCCCCTCCCTCCCCAACCAAGTCCTTTAGGAAGCTAATAGCAGCTTGCAGAAAGAATGCACCCAAAGCGGAAGCACCAAGTTTTGTGAAAAAACTGAATGACGTCCCAGAGATCAATCTCCCCTCGGAACAGCCAATGAAGGTAGTGATCTCCCTTTCAGACCGAGGGATGGTAGGTCAGTTCATGGGCCTTTGGCCCTCAACCCGGACAACAGACAACTGGATCCAGAGGAATTGGCGACCATTAATAAAAAATAGCGTAACTTGCTACGCGGTTGGAAGAGGTTACTATATTTTCGAATTTATCTCCCAGGAGGACCACGATCTAATCTTCAAGAACGACCCATAATTCATGGGTACACAGGGCCTTTATCTAAACCGATGGACTCCAAACTTCGACCCAGCTTTGGAAGTGCCAAAAGACGTCCCGGTCTGGGTCAGACTCCCAAATCTACCAATCCATTGCTGGAACTCCTCGTCGCTGCAAGCTATTGGGAACGGACTAGGGCACTACATTGATAGAGCCGATCCAAAGGACCAATATTCCTGTGCAATAATTTGTGTGGAAGTTGACTTGGAAATAGGACTGCCAGAAGCGGTAAAACTGAAGGTAGGAGAATGGCAACACCTACAAAAATTGGACTACAAGCAGCTCCCGTTCAAATGCAGAGGATGTCACAAATACGGACATTTTCAGAGAAACTTTCCAAATACTCCAAGAACAGAGAAAGCAGGTGAGGAAGGTTGGCAGAAACCCCGGAAAGGAAGGTCGAAATACAAAGGCCCAAGAAGGGAAAACCCAGCCCCCACTCAAAGCAACCCTGGAAATAGAGAGACGACAAACAACTTCAAAGCACTGGAAAAGGAAGGCGAATCAGAGAATCCAAGCAAAGAATCTCATGCTGAAGAAGAAAAAGACGGCCAAGTCCCGGATACCGGCGGAACCCCAAAAACAACAGAGGAAATGGAGAAACCCGTCTCCCCTCCAGGGAACGAGGAGGCTCAAGGCACCGAGGAGGGGGAGATCTCATCAGGAAATGAATCAGAAGGAGCGAGTGAAGCCTGGGACACCCCAAAGAAGCCGGGGAGAGGTAGGAAATCCAAAAAAGCGGAACGAGACCAGGAAACCTACAAAGACGTTCTCAAAGGAGCACAACCAACCATCAAGAAAATGATCGTAGTAAGGCAAACCAGGAAGCTAGCCAAGGCCTCCCAAGGAGGCCATTCCCCTCCACAAAGTAAGCAATGAAGTTAATTTCCTGGAACTGTAGGGGTCTAGGTAGAAAAAAGAAGGAAGAAGCTCTCAGGGACATTCTTAGAGCAACGAAAACAGACATCCTACTTATCCAGGAAACCAAGATGAGTCAACAGGACTCTATGAAAGTTTCAAAAAACGTATGGAAAAGCAGCCAGGGTTTAGCTGAAAACGCCAGAGGCGCATCAGGAGGACTCTGCACCCTTTGGAACGCCTCCAAAATAGATCTGATCCGCTCAGACCTTTGCATGCATTGGATCTTCTCCCAACTGCTCCATAGGGATTTAGGGCAAACGATAAGTCTCTTTAATATCTACGTCCCACAACATATAGACGAAAAAAAGAATTGCTGGAAAACCCTCCTAAATTATTTGGCCGACAATGAGCTATAAAACATCATACTAAGAGGGGACCTAAATGTAACTTTGGCCCAAGAGGAAAAACGGGGAGGATCTATTGTAAGGGACCAAGCTAGAGAATGGGTGGAGGAGCTAATCTCAGCATGGGATTTAATGGATATTAAGCCGACCAGGGGACATTACACCTGGACTAACAGAAGGGTAGGTCCGGGGCATATAGCTGCCCATTTGGATAGATTCCTTGTCCAAAGCTCGTTCCTGTCCCTTGGGCTCACAACCACCTCAGAAATTCTCCCCCATAGCACCTCTGACCACAAACCAATCAGCCTAGAGCTAAGGAAGGACCAAGGCCAGGGGCCCATCCCCTTCAGATTCAATCGCTCATGGATACAGGATAAAGACTTTCTGCACAAAGTCTCCAGCATCTGGACAAGCAAGGTCAATGGCTCTGCATTTTACGTTTGGGAAGAAAAATTGAGAAGACTTAAGGCCGCACTAAAAGAATGGGAAAAGAATCAATCTAATCCAATCGCCCTGCGACTAGAAGCCCAAAGGCATCTGGAAAGTCATCAGTTCGTTCTGGAAAGGAAGGAGATTACTCAGCAAGACTTGCTTAAAGAGGAACAACTTCAAAGGCAATGGCAGAAAGCCTGCAGAGAGGAAGAAGGATACTGGAGGCAGAAGTCCCGAAGTCTGTGGTTGAAGGAAGGAGACAAAAATACAAGTTATTTCCACAAGCAAGCGGAAGCAAGAAAACAATATAAGATTGTAACAGAAATTCAAGTCCAAAACGTTACAATCTCTGAGCCAGAGGGCATTAGGCAGGAAGCTTTTGAAACATTCATAACTCTCTACTCAGAAACGCAAAGGCCAAGCATCGACCCTCAAATGTACCCCCTATCTATTGTCCCAAACCTAATAAATGAAGATATCAATCTCAAGCTCATGGAGGAAGTCACACAACAAGAAATAAAAGACGCAGTGGACCAAATGCACCTGGATAAAGCACCTGGACCAGATGGATTTACTGCAAGATTCTTTCAGCATTGTTGGGAAATAATCAAATTGGACCTAACCAAAATGATAAGAAAATCACAAGCGAACAGCAAGCTAGGAGGAAACACAAATTCAACCTTCCTGGCACTCATCCCTAAAGAGAAAGGAGCGCTGAGCTTTAGCCGATTCAGGCCGATCTCCCTCTGTAACACAAGTTACAAAATCCTTATGAAGGTCATCGCAAACAGATTGAAAAACATTCTCCCTCTAATAGTTCCAGAGAACCAGGGAGGCTTCATCAAAGGT
>ML791435.1:78096-97617 GCA_009831015.1 Picea engelmannii
AGGTTGGGAAGTGGGCAATCTGCCCCAGGACTTAGAAAATGATTGGGGCGCTCTAAAGCTCAGTTTGCAGGGGAAAGCCCCCATTAAAAAAAGAGGTAAAGATGAGAGAGGCTGGGGGAAGAATGTGAATCCCTACTCCACCTCGTTGGGATACAACACCTTCCGAAACATCCCTCATGTTCCTCCCAACCCATCCATCTGGAAATTCATCTGGAACACCAAAACCATTCCCAAAATAGACCTGTTCCTCTGGACTTTAAGTCGTAATAGTATCCAAACAGGGGAGAACCTTCAAAAGAAAGGTTGGGAGGGTCCTTTCAGATGCCCCTTGTGTCAACAAGCTGAGGAAACCTCATATCACATTCTTCTTAATTGTAGCTATTCAAAAGAAGTCTGGAATCTGGCAGTTGGGTTGCAAAAGAACCCAATTCTTCCCCAAGACATTATTTCCCTTCTCCAAAACTGGACAACCCTTTACCCTTTCCAATTGAAGAAGCAAAGCTATGCCTCGGGGCTCTGGAGAGCACTCCCAAGGTTTATCCTTTGGGGGCTTTGGATGGAAAGAAACATCAGGGTTTTCAAGGACAAGCAAAGGAGTGCCTCACTGGTGACTGCACAGATCAAAGCCCTCTTTGGTGAATGGGCTAACACCCATCGACATCCTCAATACAGTAGGGAGCTGGAAGAAAAAGAAGAACTTTGGCTGGGCCAATTCCAAATTCATTTGCAAACAGGGAACATAGTCAATACCACAACTCAGGAAATTCGGGAAATAAGGGAAAGGAAGAACGAATTTGACAAATGGAAAAAGGAAAGGACAGACTGCATTATGTCCTTTGATGGAGCCTCAAAGGGCAATCCAGGCCAAGCAGGAGGAGGAGGATTAATTGTAAAGCCAAACGCAGAAGTCATGGTACGATATTCCATAGGCCTGGGCATCGCCACCAACAACCATGCATAAGCAATGGCATTATGGCAAGGCTTGTGCCAAGCCAGAAGTAGTGGAATTCGAAACCTGATTATCATAGGAGATTCCTGAATGTTAATCCGTGCCATAGCCCGTTCCACGAAAACTCAAAATGCACAACTCAATAATTTGTTGGCCAGGATACGCCTCCTCCTTCAAAGGTTTGACTCATATCAAGTGTTCCACGTCTTGAGGGAGATGAATAGAGAAGCGGATGAGCAGGCAAATAAAGGCGCAAAGCTGGAACAAGGACGCATGTGTGAAAACAACCAGCTAACCACGGTGGATCTACCTTGACCAACCTCAACCTAAATGGAAGCATGCAAATTGCAAAGAAAGGGACAAGACCAAATCCAGTGCTGGAACATATGCTGGAACATATGCTGAAACAGTGCCGGAACATATGCTAAAACAGTGCTGGAACATATGCTGAAACAGTGTTGTAACATATGTTGAAACACAATGCTGGAACATATGCTTAAACAGGGCCAGAACATATGCTGAAACACAGTGTTGTAACATATGTTGAAACACAGTGCTGTAACATATGTTGAAACACAGTGCTGGAACATATGTTGAAACACAGTGCTGGAACATATGTTGAAACAGTGTTGTAACTTATGCTGAAACACAGTGTTGGAACATATGCTGAAACAAGTGCTGGAACATATGTTGAAACACCGCTGTAACAAATGCTGAAACAGTGCTGAGACATATGCTGAAACAGTTCTGAGACTTAAGCTGAAACAGTGACTGGAGTTTCGACATTTAAATTTAATCCAGTTCTATTAGAAGAAGTACAGGAACTAGTTCAGTTCACAAGTCTATAGCTATAGAAGTAGAATGGTTCAGAAAGATAGGCCCGAAGCAATTCGAGGCCATTTTGTAATCGGATATGTGGCTAGTCCACCCCATTAATATAATCTATAACCATTTCTGTCAAAAAATATATATATATATTTCACTTTATTTTTTTATTAAAAATATTTTTCCCAAATGTTTTGGGTTATAGTGGAGTAATGTCGTTGAACTTTTTAAAAAAGAATTGAAATTTATTTAAAGTTTATTGTATTTCCATAAAATTAGAATTATGATTAGATATTTAGATTAAATAAATATAAACTCTTTGATATTGTATTTAATACGAATTATAGTGTTTAGTATGAACAAGGGTTGCATGGCAACACAATCCTTGCCGAGTTAGTTGGGAAATACATGTTGAACAATGAAACTTAATATAACTAAATGCATAAATAATGAATATTTTTGTCAAAAGATAATAATTGAGGGTTGTTTGTTATTCAAAATGTATAATGAACCGATGCATGGAACTATAATATTCATAAATATAATATAAACATAATAAATATATTATAAATATAATAATAAATAATGTATTAGATAATAAATATAATATAAATATAATAATGCATAATAATAAATACATAGTAAAAAATTTAATATTTAGATGTGGTGATTGATGAAATTAATTGATTATGTAATTAATTCTACATATTGAAAGACGTGAAGGGAACAATAACACTTCAATTCTATCTACCAATTAGAAATGAGAAACACGGATATTTTTATTATATCCAAAAATATGTATTTGTTTTCCTATGTTAAACATTACATTGCATACACAAATTTATGGTAAAAGGCAAATTAATGTCACATCAAAATCAAACTCATTGCTATAGTCCCATGGATAATAGCCATCATAAACTTAAAAGAAAATGAAAATGGGTTATAGACTGTAAAATTTAATTAAGTGTTAAAAAATAAAATAACAATCGGATTAATAATCAATATATTAAATTTTATATTTATAGGAAATTTAAAGATAACATTTAATATGAAAATGGAATGGAATGGAATGATTAAAAAAGGAAATTGAAATATTATAAATATTAATTTCAATGTGTAAAATTATTTTTCTAACATTATGAGTTTAAAGAATAAAATGAATAATATCAAAATAAGGATTAATGATCATGATTTCCATAATGAAATTGGGAGAAATCCAAAAACACAATAAAATGAATTAATTGGTAAAATGTGTGAAACAAATCATTTCCTTTTTAAGCCATCCTACTTTTAATTAAACAAGTGGAGTTGTCGAGCAACAAGTCTCTGCCAAGAAGGCGGAAAGTGTGTGCCACGTCAAATCTGAAAGTATAGAAACTTAGAAACTTGGCGGTTGTTGAGGCTATCCATTTTGCAAAATACTCAGTTGTCGTGATTAGAATCTTATGGCCATCTGGAGATACTGGGTTGATTTCGTTGATTATGTCAAGTCCCCGGATAGAAAACAACCAAGGGAAAGAAATGGGTTTAAGTTCTTGGGATGGGATATGAATGAGATCGGCATGCTTTTGGCGAGCTTGAAAATGCTTAGTGTATTTGTGAGAATCAACCTCCATGGTGGACCAATAGTATCCCATTCAAAGTAATCACTCAAAGTAATTGCTTGGCCACTTAAGTGTCTACCACAAGTGTCTTCATAAGCTTCTTTAAGCGTTGTCTGATAGAGCCGATCAAGGCCTCTCAATAGCATCCCTTCAAATGAACGTCTATAGAGGATGCCCATAGTGAGAACATACCTAACTACCTTAGTATTGATACTAATTCGCTTGTTCCTAGAAAGTTATTGACAATATCGCATATTATTTAGGTTTTGGGCTGTTGAAAGAGATCATATGCCCATATTTTACATTGCCTATTCCTTGACCTCTCTTACATCGATATGCTCAAGGAAAGGGAATTTAACTCGTATACCATTGAAGTTATGGTTGTGCACACTTCCCATGTGCATGTTCAATTGGACTATTTCGCAAGGCTTGACCTGTATTAAACAGATTGAGTGTGTTCAAGTAGTTTCTAAATGTTGGGTTGAATCCTTGTTTGGTAATTAACTGATTCGATAAGAATTTCAAGGGAAATTCGTAGTGATTGTGTTATTTGTACTTTGCAAAAAAATTGTTATGAATATAAAATTGTTTGTATCTATTTTGATTGTAATATGATTTTTTTGGGCAAAACTACAGACTTAAGAAATCATACTTCGCATTAATGTAATGTTACATTTATGTATCAAAAGAGAGAATTTCGTTGTCCAAATAAAAAACAAAGTTTGAAGATATATTTAGTTATAGTTACTAGTTAGGTAGTCTCACAACATCAAAGATAATGGTGTTTAACAGTCTTTGACTTATCCCTATAGACATCTAAGACAAACCATGCCCTAATAATTGGTTAATAAGAAAAACAAACATCCAATTTTTTTTTGATTATCTATAAGTGGTTCTAAGAAAACTCCAACAGGTCTGTGAGATTTTTTTTTATCTATAAGTGGTTTCAACCCGATGAGGGTTTCCCTGGGCATAAAAGTGTGTATGCAGTAACCTGTTTTCACAGACACATTTTAAATTTTTTGTTGTGTGAGCAAAACAATCACATGATTTACTATCTTTAATCATAATTCTAAACAACATCACCATATTCATGTTTTTTTTATTGTTGTGGGGAACGTCTTGGAATGTTCAAAATAAGGGATCAATGGGTAATGTTTTATAGATGAGTTTGTTGATAAGAGTTTGTCTTATACTAACAACTAACAGTATTGACATTTAATTTATTTTAGTGTCAATGTGGTAAGGGGAAAGGCGTAGTAGTATGTTGTTGTCTATTATACAATGCAAACATCTAATTTATTATATCACCAAATTCGATTCCAGGAAATTTACTGAGCCTAATCTAAAGACTAATTAAATCAGGCAGCGTAGCTGAGACTAATTAGATTACCCCCGCTTCTCTTGAATCTAGGGATAATGGATTGTAGTTTGTTTTTTTTTGTAAGTAAGTTTTTGTATTATATATAAAAAGCCTTCTAAGATCCAAGATCAAGAGTACATAGCTGAGTCAAGTGGTTGTAATTACTGAACTGCTCCATCAGGAGAAACCAGTTCAGCCAGCCGTATTAAACTAGTTTCAAAATTTACTAACATTCTAAAGAAAACCAGACCAATTAACTACCATGAGAGCCGCTAGAGCTAAAGTAAGGAACAAGCTGTGTATAATCTGGCACATACTCTGGCAAGAGGCCTGGCCAGGGCTCCTCAATGACAGGTGTCCCGCTGCTGAGCATCCATTGCATGTCCGTGGTATCGTTGGCCTTGTCCTCGTTAGCTTCCATCTTTACACTTGCCGCCGAGGTAATCTTCTGGAGTGTGGAGCCTTCCTCGTCCACTGCTGCCGTCGGAACTGGCTCTTCGTCACCTCGTTCATTTCCAGCCAGGGTCGGCATGCTCGTGGATTTTGTCATAGGCACATGTGTGTCTGCCTTCCCTTCAGAATGCAGGCTCCCCTCTGTATCATCATGTCGATGGCTGCCCGCGGGGTCGCTAAGAGAAGCATCACTGGAATCCTCAGGGGAGGCTTCAGGGGGATTGGCGAGGAGTTGAAGTAGGATGGACAGCCTCCCCTCCATTTGTTGGACCCGAAACTGGAGGTCGTTCACTCCGTCTCGGAGCTCAAAGACCAAGTCATGTAAAATGGTGTAGTTTTCATGCGAAAGGTTGGGGCAGGGCATTTTTGTTTTGTTGCTTCGGCTATGTGCAGGCGCCAGGGGAGGAGGAGAATGTTGGGCGGAGGGAGACCATCAGGTATCGAAAACATCAATGACAGCCAGACACTCAAGAGCCTGGGTGGATGAACCAGAAGGCGAGGAGGAAGTGCAGGGGCGCCGGGGGTGCCAAGGAGAGCCCCGGCGTGGGCGCATTCTCTGTCGCGGCATGGTGTGGGTTGGCTGCTGCAGAAAGTCTACAGAGCCAAGGTGAAAGGTAAGGAACAGCCGAGAGACCATGAAAACTGCTAAGCCAGAATCAGAGCCAAACACCCGAGCAGTAACACAAGAGGGAGATTTCATTGTGCTATTCGTAAGGGTGGTCGAGGGAGCGTGAATTAATGCCCCTCCCATCATCGTTGAATGCGTTTTAATGCTCGGGGGTGACGGCTACAGCAGGCACGAGCCGAGCACATGGCTCTGTGCTTCGCTGGCCTCCCCTTTCTGCCTCTGAGCGCCAGGTGGTGGGCACTAACACCCCATCCGGGTGATAATGGATTGCAGTTTAATTACCCCCGCTTTGTTTAATTTTTTTTTCCATAAAATTGCGGTTTCAAATTTCCAAAAAATTGGATGACAGTACATTCACAGAAAACAAAGGAAACACCGCGCAGGTAATTTTTTTTTTATTAAATTGCAGTTTACAATGGTCAATTTGAAACTTTATAAAGTAAACAATGTTAATATATGAACTCGTATTAAATTGCAACATGTAACTTTATAAAGTAAACCATGAATGCAACGTGTCACTATGGTTGACATTTGTTATTACTGACTACTCCAGGTGCCTTGTAGCTTTTATAGGTTTTATAGGTTACAGGGACGGTTACCTCCACCAACTTGACTGCAGATAACATCGAAGCCTCATGGATTTACTCCTTAAACAGAGGAGAGTGAGCTACTACAACAATGAACGTAAGCTATATAGATATCAAAAACTAGTCTATGGTCTCATTCTAGGTACGCAATGGATGCATAGAGATGTACTTGCTAGATTGGTACCATTGTGAAACTGTTCTTAATATGGCATATCTTCTTTCTGCATCCAGTTTGAAAGGAAAAAGTGACAGAAGGGGAGCTTGAAGAACTTTCCTTTCTTTCTTAATAGCAAAAAGAAAACCAAGGTGGAGCTGTGAAATTGTTCTTAATATGGCATCTCTTCTTTCTGCAACCAGGCCAGGATTCACTGCCTTAGCCAAACACTACAACTCGTACAAGTGTTTCCAGAAGAGGGTTTCCACGAACCTCGTATTGCTCATGAGCTGGTTGCATCCATCGTTTAGCAGATGCAGTTGAACATTCTGCAAGTGAATAGTGTTGTGTGCATGTTGTTGATTGGAACATGAAATAAATTGATCAAATGTTAAAAAAGTCAACCTTCGAACCTCTGAAAGCTTTAGAAATTAAGGAACCCCACTTCCCTGTAAGGTGTATAAAGATGGAGTCAGGTAGCCAACAAACTCTTCCTTCCATTGAATTTCTTGTTTTTAAAGATCTTACACTTGTTTTTAGTTGGGCTCCAAGCACCATTTACTATTATTTGAATGTCAAGATTGATAATTATTTAGAACATCATATATTATTAAATAAATGATAAATGTTTGTTTTAATTCTAACGAAAACTATTTAACGAATTTTATTAGATTAAATTTCCTAGCCAATTTGAATCGTGGAATGGAGGATATGGAAAATTTACTCCCCAATGATAGAGTTTCAACCAATTTCAATTTTTTTTAAACGTGCCCAACGTGGAGTTTTAATTGCTACCACAAGATGGAAATTTGATTAACTTTCATGTAGATGCTAACTAGATAACCCATTAGTTAATGACATAAATAATAATCCAATATGTTTAAACAACAATTTTTTAGACACCAACAATAATGAGGAATCTGTGTCCTCGAACACATGTTTGCTTAATTTAAAAGTAGGGTTAAAATTGAAAAATACAATTTTAAATAATTAACAGCTTGGTATTCTCCTTAATACAAGAAAATATGATGCAAAGTCTCCATCGTTGTAATTTTCTCTAGTTCGCATCCTTGGGTGCACAAGGGGATTAAACACATGAGCCACCACTCGCTCAAACTTCCATTAAAAATGCAGAGCCAAAAAACCCTACGATGAGATATATGATTAGTACATAAATGGGTACATTCTATTTGCATATCTACATCTTTTTATATTAGGATACCTCATAATATGTTCGGATGTCTTCTATTTGATCTGTGTTGTGTCTGATCTAGTTCTTGGAAGAGTGTAGAATCCTAATTTTTCGGTACTTCGAAGAAGGCAGAATCATAATTTGGCGGTGTGTGGACCACCCATCAAATGAAGAAATTGAATGAATGAAGAAACTGGCCCCGGCTGAATGAAGAAATCGTCATAGCAACGACATATAAAAGGTGAGCAGTGTGCGGACCACCCAACAAATGAATAAATTGGCACAATAGACCACCGAGAAATTAACCAACAATTGAAGAATGAAGAAAGCATGGCTGAGTAGAAATCGTCGGGAGCGGCCAACCTTAAGAAAGAAAAGAGGAGGGTTGGTTACCTTTGTCTGGTGACACGTTGAACAATGATGTCTTGTGTGTCATGAAAACGACTTTGTACGTGTAATGAAAATAGCTATGCAATAAATATTGTAGGTAATATGTCATAAACATTGGGAAGAAGCCTAACATAACATTAAATGTTAGGAACTAATGCTAGACATCAGGTCTAGCATTAATCTCGAAAGTCCAAAACTCTTTGAAACCTCTCTCAACAATGTGAAATTTATTCTAAGTTTGCCTCGAAAATAAAAATTTAAAGATAAAATAAAACTTGAGCTAAAAAATTGTATGGATTGAAAAAAACTTTGGTTAAAAACTTTGTTTACATTGATTTGTGTGCATAGATTTGAAAACCAATTACTATTAGTCCCATCAACTCGAAGGGCATGGACTAATAAGACACAACTTTATTCATTTACTCTTAGTTTCTCTTCTTTAAAAAAAAATCTTATTGATATTGAAACTCTCATTTTCATTATGTTTAAATATATAAAAGTCCACATTTTGGAAAGTGTTCACTCTAATTCCCTTTTTTATTTTAATGATAAAATCTTATTAAACTTAAAAATAGTAAACATTATCGTCCCTGAGGTGTAGGACAGTCGGTGACGGAGTGTGTTGTTAAGCCACTCTGTGATGTTAAAGTCATCGGTTCGAAACCTACGGGGACAAAAAATCCAACCATGTTAAGGGTTGGTGTGGCTCAGGCCGGGTGCGATCCCCGGGTGATTTTGACGGCTTAGATGCCCCTGAGTCGCGGTTTCTCAAGCCACAGGTTAATTTCGTAGCCAACAGGTCTCGCACAAATTAACAAAAAAAAATAAAAAATAGTAAACATTATCATAATATATTTAAATATGTATGATATATGACTATATTTTATTTGAAGTTAATTTAAATTTTAAGTTTATCTTAATTCAAGTTTTTAAAACATATTTTAATTAAATTTTATTTATTAATAATTTTAATTAGCACGAACTAAATTAGGTATAATATTGTTATTCAAACAAATTTGTAAGTATTAATAACTTGTAATAATTTAATTAAAATAAAATAAATTAGGTATGATATTTATTCTTGTGAGATAATTAATTTTAAAAATTTAAATTTTATATTGAATATTGATGTGTTAATGAGATTAACAAAGTTTTGAGTCAAACTCTTTGTGGTTTTGGAGAGCGATACCTCTGTGGTTTTGATCTCATATCTTTTTCTGGTTTTGAGAGTGATATTCTTTGCAGTTTTGAGCATACTATATGTGGTTTTGAGAGCAATACCTCTGTGGTTTTGAGTATATATCTCTATGTGGTTTTGAGAGAGATACCTCTGCGGTTTTGAGCATATATCTCTATGTGGTTTTGAGAGCGATACTCTGTGGTTTTGAGGATATTGTCTACTTGTATTCATGGACTAGGTAGTAGTGTCGTGGATTATGTGATATCTGATATCCCCATTTCTAGCCAAATAGTAATTTTTGACCATTTAAATGACCATGAACCTATCTCTGATCATAGACCTTTAACCTTAACTCTAAAATTTTCCATGCACAAGAACGCCATTGAATTTTTTTTTATTAATCAAAGGCATCTCTTTGACAAAATTAAAGTTGATCTTTTCTTAAAGGATTTAGATAGGGAATTACATCTTCTAACTTATAAAGACAACATTGAAGACCTCTATCATAATTTTACAACTACCCTTTCCACTTCTATTAGCAAGTTATCTTTTGAGGTGGCTTGTAAAAAGAATAATAAAACAACCAACCCTTGGTATGATAAATAATGTAAAATTTATAGGAAAGCAATTAAGGATGATTCTAATGAGTCCTTAAAACTCGATAAGATCAATACGTACAAATACCTAAATAAAAGGAAAAAAAGGTACTATATCAACAAAAGGAAAGAGCAGATTTCACAATTATCTAAGCTTGATCCTAGGAAGTTCTGGAGGAAAATTCTAATCCACAATATTAAAGAAAATAATATGATCCCCTTAAGGGATTGGAATTCCTACCTTAAAAGTATTTACGAGTTCCCTAATGCCATGGAACCCATTCTTATTCTCCCTACAGAGGATGAAGTTTTTTCTTTGGATGACATAGAGTTCGCGGATAAGCGTCTTGCAAATGGGAAAGCTAAGGACATTGAAGGCTACCAAGCTAAAAAATTTAAAATCAAAGAGCCTATCCTCATCCTTCACATACACAAGCTCTTTATTTTAGTAGTTAAGCAGGGCTTCCCTAAACCCTAGACGCAAAGCCTCATTGTTCCTATTTTTAAAAATGTGGATAGAAACATTCCCTCTAATTATAGGACCATTATGATTTTCCCGATTTTAGTCAAGCTATATAGAATTATTTTGGAAATAAAGATTAGCTTATGGCTAGAAAGTCACGGTAAAAGAGCTAAAGGCTAGGACAAATTTAGGAGATATCATTCAATTAAAGACCATCTTGTTACCTTTAGGATCATCGCAGAGAAGTTCCACATTACTAAAACCAATATTTTTGTTGTTTTGTTGACTTTAGAAAAATTTTGACACGGGTCCCAGGAAAAAACTTTGGGATAGGTTGGAAGAGATAAAAGTGTCTTTTAGGTTGAGGATTGTTGCAATAAGATTGTATGAGAATGTTATTTCCAATTTTAAGAACACTAAGGGCTTCTCGAAAGAAATCAACTGCAATATTGGAGTCAAACAAGGCTGTCCCTTGTCTGCTACCCTTTTTGGCATTTTCATTGACAAGCTAGAATATTGTTTGGAAGAAGTCGGTTGTGTTGGCCCTACTTTCACTAGTATAGTCATCAATCTTCTTCATTATGTTGATGATATCGTTCTTATGGCGAGGAGTCCCCACAATCTTGGAAAACAACTAAGAATCCTCAAGGATTTCTATTCCAATATGGGTATGATTGTTAATACTAACAAGACTAAAGTCATGATCATTAAATACAATAAGATCACTTATGATACCTTCGTAACAACAACTTGGAGGAAGTGACTTCATAAAAATATCTTGGACTCGATATTGATCACAAGCTCAATTGGAATTGTAGCATTGAAAAAAAGATAATTGGAGGATGGAAAGCTTATTATGGGTTGTAACGACCCTGCTTAAATAGATGTATAGGATTATTAATTATAATTAATTTAATAATCTAAATGTCCTAAAAGTTAGCTAAACAATAATTATTTCTTAAATAATATTAATTAATTAATTATTATTAATTACTTGTTCATGTCTGTCAAGGACTAATTAATTATTAATTGACTAATTAATTAATTAAGTAAAGAATTAAAGGGGTTAATAAATTTAATTTGTTAAAGACTTACATATTCGGGAAGGGATAGGACATTAAATATAAGGATAAGATATTAATAAGGGATAAGATAAGATAATAAATATGAAAGGATAAGATAATAAATAAATGGATAAGGAGAGTAATGAAGGAGCGGGAGTTGGTGAAGGGGGAATATGACGGGGAGAGCCTTACGGTGGAAGGCATTCTTTTGGGAAGGGGATCATCATTCTACGCAGGGGGGATTTTTATTTTGGGGGGGGTTCTCTTGGATTTGCATAGAGGAGAGTTTGAGTTCTGTAGTTGGGAAGGATTAGTACAGGGGGCACCGGTTTGCTGGAGGTTTTGGGCATGGGGGCCAGGATATCCATATGGTATCCTGGAGCTAGGAAGTTGTCCTAGTTGGCAGGGTGGAAACTCGGTTTTGGGCAGTGTTTGACACAATTCAGCAACGAACAACCAGATCAACGGGGGAATTAGCATCAGGGAGAGGTAATTTAATTATTCTGTTGAGTAATTCTTATGCTGTGGATAAAATTTTAATTTTTGTGTCAAATATCATATGCTCAAATGTTGGTGATTGAATTATTTTAGTATAAGAAAGAATTATATGCTAAATTAGAATTAAATTTTGTATATTTTTTTACGACTACTACACATGGTATCAGAGCTTCAACTTGAAGCACTGGGGCCTTAAGGGCCAAGTTAATTGAAACAATATTGTTACATAATCCCTACTTCGTTCAGTGAAAACCTACATCCATTCTTTTTTCAAAAAGAATACATCTCATCCCTTTAATTGGGAACATATCTCAGCTTTTCCTGATTAACCCTTTAAAAATAGCTCCCTAAAAATATACACAATAAATAAAATTGTGCTTTTACTTGCATGTCAAAACCAGTCCCCTAAAAAGACAAATCTATTTCTACGAATCCTTCCAATAAAAGCATGCTCCTGCAACATAAAGTTGTAAACAAAGGATGTAAAGATGAGAACCTGTAGGAGCCTACTAGGTATGGCTAAGGCTTGTCTTCAACTATAAATTTTTAATAAACATATTAGTTGTTTCTGCAAAATAAATAAATTAATTAATTAAAAAAAATCCAAATGTTTAGATTTTCACCCAAATCTACCAAGGCTATGTCAACATAAAAGACAATTTTACTACACTGAACTGAATTTCGCCCAATGTAAAGCATCTCACGACCTACTTTAAGCAAATTCGTAGGATTCACTTTACTTTATGTTGACAGAAAATTTGTTGTGGCATTGTTGGAATATCAATCCACACTCTTACTCTATTTTACCAGAAACAAGAAACATAAATAGAACAAGAAACGAGACTACATGATTTTGGGGGATAATAAGTGTGAACCCACCCCCATCCCAGCATATATCATGCGTATAAAATTGAGTTTTGGGGGATAAGAAACCTATTTTGACAGAAACAATAAACATAGACAAAACGAGAAACAACACAGAATAGGAAACAGGACTACAAGGTTTTAGGGGATAAGAAACGTGAACCCACCCCCCTCCAAGCATATATCATGTGTATAAAATTGAGTAGTGGTGTACAAAATTAGTCCCAAGACAAGAATGGGAATGACAATGTCTACTGGTCAGGTTTCTACTAACATTACTCTGAACAATGTTGCATGTCATCAAATGGGCATGTGGCTCAGTGGTAGAGCATCCCACCGGCTAGGGGCAGGTCATTCAAGGTTTGATTCCTAGCTTGTCCAATTTTTAAAATAAATTTACTTGGGAATATCGAACTGCAGCCCTAACCCTTACTTTTGGACAATATAAGCCAAGCTAATAGTTCTTTCAAAATTGACAGGCTCTACAGAACCAGCCAACAGAGTAACTCATCAAACGCATTTAACCTGAACAACAAATTTAACCTTCATACAGTCTGCCGAAACAAAAAAAAAAAAATCATTAACTCACCGTGTGTAGGGTCACGAAAATTGACATATCGATAGCCAAGAGAGCACTGGGTCATGATATCGTGACAGACTCTAACTGAGGTCACCGTTCCCAGAGGAATGAAGAGCGCGACCAACTGGGCGTCTGTGACCTCAAGGTAGAGATGATGGTGTTGTTGTTGTTGCCATCGCTAATGATAACAGAATCTCTTTATCTAATAAAAAAAACTCCACTACAGAACTCAACCTCTGAACCCCACTACTCTTTTTGTTCGTGCATGCATGCAGAGCTTGGAAGGGCCTTGATAAGGAGTAGTAGGGTTCTTCTAGATTAATCGGTTAGCTCGGTCTCCATCCGATAGGCCACCTTCACGTTTCCTGCCTGCAAACGTTCCATCCTGATATCCTTTCTAAAACGTTCCTGCCTGCAAAATAATTCGATTTTTAAGAATAGCAACAATGGCGGAAGCCAAGAATGTTGCCCTCTTTTGTCTGTCTGTTTCAAAAAAAAAAATATTCTCTCTGTCACCCTTCGCTTCGCGTCGTTTCCCCTCGTCCTCCTCCTACCAAATTTCCATCCACAAGGACAGACCACTGACCAGAAAGATCGAAATTAGCCTTATATGATTACGCTCAAACTGCAATCTTGGTCTCTCCAACTTATGTAAATCTATATTTCGTTTTTTTTTTACCTGACGTCGTGAGAAAAAAAAAATACCAAACAAGTAAATCGACTAGACCCGACTATTCGAATGAGAGTGCCAACATGTTCCTTTCTCAAATCGATAGGTATTTAGAGCATCCCTTCGGTCCCGAAAACAAATAGTCAAGATCAGAATCAAGAACCCTTGACGCACCGCATAGCAAAAATAGAGGTTTTTTTTCTCTACTCCTGCTTAGACTTCCTCCCATGTTAAAGTCCCTTTAGCTACCGTGTGGTGGCCATTTCACTGAAGGTTTTCTTTGCCATCAAACCTAAGAACAAGTTTAACCATAACATCTTCGTCCAATCGATCTCTTTGAACTTCTTCTCCCATTGCTCTTAACTTCAAAATCCTATATATATATACACACAAATCCACCGCCATGCACAAAGCCACAACCAGACCAACACCAGCGCCTAGAGCAGAGGGACAAAGCAGAGTGGAGAGGCGGTAGAGGAAAGAGGCGGAAGTGAAGGAGCATTAGGGTTAAGGAAGAGCTTAGGTTTTTGGTACTGAGAGTTGGAGGCCAGGCATGTGGGCCTCATGCCAGAAGCCCGACCTTAAAGGCTGCTAGCGAATGCCACGGAGCACATTAAACTCTCGCCAAACTGGAAGTAAGTTTTTTTTTAGAATAATTATATTATTATATATTTTTTAGTAATATTAATGTTTAGTTTTAATAATTTATTTAAAAGTATTAATACGTCTTTTGATTAATTATATTATCATTTTTTTATATTAATTTTTAGTTTTAATAATTTATTGAAAAGTATTAATACGCTTGTGTAAATTTAAATTATTTAAAATATATATAATTATGAGTTTTAATTTAAATAATTTAATAATATAGGGCTAAGTATAAATTTTAGAGGTCCATGGGTTTTGAACCCAAGACCACCCACTAAGCAAAAGCCTTAAGAAGAACACTAACGCCAACACGCCCTCATAAGTCTTTACAAATAAATTCTTATATTTAATTAGATTAATGGTAACACTGTAGGAATTAGAGTGGTATTATTATTAGGAAGATACAGTATGAAGATTAAGACTAACTGGATTATTACCTAATCTATTGATCCAGAGCCAGCTAACCGAGTTGAATCATAATTAGTGAATGCACCGGGAATCAAGGTAAAGGCTTATTTTGCATTGATGATCTTTGTATCCCAAGTATAAACTCTGATTGTCCAAGTGTCAGACTCACGAGACCGTACACAAAACTCATCGAGCCGAGCGCCAAGTCCCTCCACTCCATTCCACCAGTCAAAGTCAACACTAAATCTCAATGCAGCAATCGACAACGCCAACACTACGCGCCAAGAAAAAGCTCTCGAGTCAAGCATCGGAGGATATTTAGTTATAAGCGAAAAGTTAAAGGGACTTAGACTAGGACAAGCAGGAAGGAGGCGACATATGCACTAGGAGAGTAAGCATAGGAAGTGGCGAGTATGGCGCAAGGCTAGCATAGCTACAGGGCAAGGGAACCAATAGTTTTTTTCATAGGGGCGAAGAAATCAAGCTTAGACGCTTAATCCTAATCCTAACCTAGCCAATCCCCTAAAGGAGTAATGTCTGTTTACAGACAAGTAAAGAAAACTTACGCCTAACCCTGTTTCTAGTTTAAGTAGCACCAGTTTGAAACGTCCTGGAACTCACCCTGACAACTTTGGTTGATGCAATTTAAAGCATACAGGATGGTCAGGACTCGAGGGAGTTGAGGCAGGGGAGCGTCGTTGCAAGCACCGCCAACACCGCTAGCGCCGCCACCACCATCGCCCGAACTAGCTCTCATACTGCGCTCGTTGGAAGCCATTAATGAGACTTTGAAGGGGCGACAACCGGTAGGGACTGAAGTGGAACCCCCACCGTCTGGAACGGGTAATCCAGAAGCGTCAAGGGATTCAAGGGGAAGACCTCCACCCGAAAACATCACATGAGAATTGCAGAAGATCAAACTTCTAGAGTTTGTCGGGGGTCGCGCCAGTGAACGTGCGAAAGCATGGTTGGAAGGCATGACAAGGTGTTTTGCCTTAAGGGACTATGCATCAAACTCAAAGGCAAAGATCGCAATTTTTTAGTTAAGAGACAGTGCCTTGAACTGGTGGGGAAACCTGGAAAGACAACTACACCTTACCCCAGACACAGTATCTTGGGAACTTTTCGAGGAGAGGTTCTGAATGAAATATCTACCAGTATACTACGAGGAACAACAGGTAGGGACATTTCATGCCTTAGTACAGGGAAACAGAACTGTAGAAGAATATGAGATCATATTTATGGAACTAGTCAAATATGTTTCTCATATGGATAATGACCAACGACAGGCAGAGCGCTTCGTCTATGGATTGAAACCTAAGATAAGAGCTATGGTGTGGATGTGGAAACCGTCTTCAGTAGCGGAGGTGGTGGAAAATGCGCATTATGCGGAAGAACACATGAACTTAACCGGGGGTACAAGACCGACATTTCCGCATCGTCCTGGATTTGTAGGGAAGGCCCTGAGGACATTTCCTAGGGGAGGGGGCTCAAGGCCATCGCCATATGGTAACAGAGTCGTGCCAAGGACAGTAGCCGCAGGGATTTCAATGGCAACGAGTGCAGCATCTCGTTCATCGCCAACAACGAAAACAGGTCCACGACCATCTCAGGGAACAACTAGTAGGGGCAGGTGTTCCAGTGGAAGGAACTGATTTCAGAGATAGTCACATAACAGTGCACAGGTTCAATCTCGTGTTACTTGTTCGGGGTGCGGAGGACCCCATTACTAGTGTGACTGCCCAGAGTTACAATCAGGGTTTGTGCATAGAGAAGGAAAGGCACCGATGGGGAGATCAAGTAGCATCCACCAGATTTATGCAACGGTTAATAACCGCCAGGCCGAACATCAATCCACGGCGGTGGAGTCATCAGGTACGCTAAATCATATCAATGTTAAGATTTTGTTTGATTCTGGTGCGACAGATATTTTCATTTCATCATCTGTATTAGAAAAGAGTGGGTTGGTAGCCTACGAGCACGATGACTTTAAACAAGTTGAGATGGCTTCGGGGGAAAAGCAAGCAGTAGGACCTAGTGTCGATAATTGTATAGTAGACCTGGGAGTGTGTACTACCAGGTTAAAGGTATACGTCACTACTCTCGGGGCATATGACCTAATCATTGGAATGGATTGGTTAGCAGCTCACCGAGCTTTGGTAAATTGTTTCGCAAAGAGGGTGCTTTGTGTCGACGATGAAGGAAGACCAGTAGAGATCCAGGGTGTACAGAGAAAAGTGTCATTAAGCTTTATATCAACTATGAAGGTTAAGCGATGCTTGAGACAAGGGTGTCGATTGTATGTAGTGGAAGCAGTAAATGAAAGGAAGGGACCCTCATTGGATCAATACCCGGTATTGTCAGAATTTAAAGATGTTTTTCCGAACGAGTTACCAGGGTTACCTCCTGAGAGGGAGCTTGATTTTGCCTTTGAGCTAAAACCTGGTGCAGAACCAATTTCCAAAACTCTGTATCGGATGACAGTACCAGAACTTTGTGAGTTGCAAATACAGTTGAAAGAGTTACTGGACTTAGGGCTAATAAGGCTTAGTGTCTCACCTTGGGGCGCACCGGTAATTTTTGTAAAGAAGAAGGATGGATCCTTACGACTGTGCATAGACTACAGGGACTTGAACCGTGCTACAGTGAAAAATAGTTACCCGATGTCATTAATAGATGACCTCTTCGATCAGATGAAAGGAGCAGTGGTATTCTCAAAGATTGATTTGCGATCAGGGTATCATTAGTTGAGGATTAAGGAAGGTGATATCCCAAAAAATGCCTTTTGAACTCGATTTGGACATTACGAGTTTGTTGTAGTACCTTTTGGATTGACCAATGCGCCTACAGTATTCATGAGCCTCATGAACGGCGTATTCTAGTAGTACTTACACCGTTTTGTACAAGTCTTTTTAGATGACATCCTCATCTATTCCAAGAATGAAAGAGAACATGAGGAACACTTGCGAATAGTGTTGTCCTGCCTTAGAGAGAATAAATTGTATGGGAAGTTGTTGAAGTGTTCCTTCTTCCAGAAAGAGATCCACTATTTAGGTCATATCATTTCCAGCGAAGGAATCTTTGTGGACCCAGAAAAGGTAAAGGCCATTATGGAGTGGCCAGTGCCAAAAAATTCCCATGAGGTGAGAAGCTTCATGGGGCTAGTAGGTTATTATCGGATATTTGTGGAAGGCTTCTCCAAAATAGCGAAACCCATCACCACCTTGCAGCATAAGGGGGTCAGGTATGAATGGACAGAAGAATGTGATAGTGCATTCATTGAGCTTAAGAGATTACTAACTAGTGCACCAATTCTACGAGTGTCGGATATGGAAAAGGACTTCACAGTCTGCACGGATGCCTCGAAGAAAGGGTTGGGGGCCGTGCTAATGCAGGATGGAGGAGTGATAGCTTATGCGTCAAGGAAGTTGAAGAAACAGGAAGAGTTATACACGACTCATGATTTAGAGTTGGCAGTTGTAATGCTAGCTCTGAAAATTTGGAGGCACTATCTTGTGGGGTGAAAATTTGAGCTCAAAACGGACCATCAAAGTTTAAAACATCTCTTCACTCAAAGAGATCTGAATGCCAGGCAAAGGCGATGGAGTGAGTTTATGAGTGAGTACGATTTTGGTATTTCGTACATCAAGGGAAAGTAAAATGTGGTCGCAGATGCCTTGAGTAGGAGACCACGTATCTTCTCCTAGGTAACCTTAAAGGTCAATTTGAGGGAACATGTGTTGACACAACTCCCAGGAGACAGTTGGTATTTAAAGGTTACTTCAAACCTCCAGAGCGGGAGGCAGTTAGATCCAAAGTATGAAGGATATAGTCTGGAAACAGACGGACTGTTAAGATATCGAGGAAGGATGTACATCCCTGAGAATGGGGATATTCGAAACATCATACTGAAGGAAGCCCATAGATCACTTTATTGTGCGCATCTGGGTGTGAAGAAGATGTACGCAGATATAAGGAAACTCTTCTTCTGGGTAGGCATGAAGCGCAATGTAGTCCATTTCGTCGCCAAGTGCCTAGAATGTCAACAAGTGAAAGTCAACCACCATCACCTGATAGGCCTCCTACAACCACATAATGTTCCTATGTCCAAATGGGAAGTCATTTCTATGGATTTTGCTGTGGGGTTGCCACTCACATCTCATAGACACAATGCCATTCTTGTGATAGTGGATAAGTTGACCAAGAGTGCTCATTTTATTCCGGTTAGAGACACTTACAATGTCACTAATGTGGCACGTGTATTTGTAAGCGAGGTTATCCGTTTGCATGGGATACCTAAGAAGATCATTTCAGATAGGGACTCCAGATTCACTTCTAGGTTTTGGACAAGTTTACAGTCAGCGTTGGGGACTCAATTGAACTTAAGCACAACTTATCATCCTGA
>ML791435.1:100062-125680 GCA_009831015.1 Picea engelmannii
TAGCTACACATGCATTTCTTGTACATATACACTAGTATGTATGAGTTTTATTGACTTACTTACTGATAATGTCGGTTACTTGTTATGAATGTGTGAACCATGTTTCTTTTCCTTTGTACCATAAGATACCTTAACTTCGGGACAAAGTTTTCTGAAGGGTGGGTGTATGTAACGACCCTACTTAAATAGATGTATAGGATTATTAATTATAATCAATTTAATAATCTAATTGTCCTAAAAGTTAGCTAAACAATAATTATTTCTTAAATAATATTAACTAATTAATTATTATTAATTACTTGTTCATGTCTATCAAGGACTAATTAATTATTAATTGACTCATTAATTAATTAAGTAAAGAATTAAAGGGGTTAATAAGTTTAATTTGTTAAAGAATTACGTATTCGGGGAGGGATAGGACATTAAATATAAGGATAATATATTAATAAGGGATAAGATAAGATAATAAATACGAAAGGATAAGATAATAAATAAATGGATAAGGAGAGTAATGAAGGAGCGGGAGTCGGTGAAGGGAGAATATGACGGGGAGAGCCTTACGGTGGAAGGCATTCTTTTGGGAAGGGGATCATCATTCTACACGGGGGGGAATTTTTGGTTTGGGGGGGGTTCTCTTGGATTTGCACAGAGGAGAGTTTGAGTTCTGTAGTCGGGAAGGATTAGTACAGGGGGCACCGGTTTGCTGGAGGTTTTGGGCACGAGGGCTAGGATATCCATATGGCATCCTGGAGCTAGGAAGCTGTCCTAGTTGGCAGGGTGGAAACTCAGTTTTGGGCAGTGTTTGACACAGTTTAGCAACGAACAACCAGATCAACAGGGGAATTAGCATCAGGGAGAGGTAATTTAATTATTCTGTTGAGTAATTCTTATGCTGTGGATAAAATTTCAATTTTTGTGTTGAATATCATATGCTCAAATGTTGGTGATTGAATTATTTTAGTATAAGAAAGAATTATATGCTAAATTAGAATTAAATTTTGTATATTTTTTTACGGCTACTACATGGGCTTGAAAACAATTGTAAATCAATCGATCTTTGGATATGGGATAAGAAGAAACTCCTCTTTGAGACTTTAGTTATGCTTATCATTCTCTATGGATGTGAAGTTTGGGGATGCAATATCTCTCGAGAACCTTGGAGAAATATAGAGCAAATCCAAAATCATTTTATAACCTATAATCTCAAAATTAAAGGAAATATGCCCTATCATATCCTATCATCCTCTTAGAGACGAGCCTTTCCCCCATTGAGATCATGGCTATGACTAGATACCTATTGTATAATAACAAGTTAAACAACATGGAAGACAAGAGGCTTCCTAAAATTGCTTCAAATTCCAGCTATAACCACCTTAAACCCAAGCGGGGATGGCATAAGTATGTCCAATCTTGGCTAAGCCATTGGGGAATCATGGAAGAGACCATTTTGTAGAATAAAGATACTATTAAAAATATTATTAAATCAAAATTTAAGGAGAAAATGTGGTGTGATAAAGAGTTAGAGGAAAAGTGAAAATTAAGGTATTATAAGGAGGTAATCAACCCTAAACTAGAAGATCAAAATTTTCTCCATGTTTTGACAAATATAAAGAAAAAAAATAAGCAATGTTAAGATAAGAACAAATTCTCATGAGCTCCATTGTGAAACTCAGCGTTGGTCAATTCCTAAAACACCATGGGATGAAAGAGTGTGTCACCTTTGTGACATTAAGAGGGTTGAATATGAAAAGTACTTCCTCTTAGATTGTCCAGCCTATATCCAGATCAGATCTCAATTTTAAAATATTTGTCACACTACCAACCCTCCTAACCTTTCAATTCAACAAAACTATAATTATATTAGAAAGCTTCTCTTAATGCTTTTCGAGCACATAAAGAAAATTATAAAAAATTGCAAGTAAATCCCTTACCCTCTTAAGGTCTGATAGACCAATTTGGTCCTAGTGGACATTAATCATCGTCATCATAATTTGATTTTGATTTAATTATTTTAAGTCAAATTGAGTTGGAAAGTCTTTAATATATATATATATATATATATATATATATATATATATATATATATATATATATGATTGATTATTTAAGGTGAAAGTAATTGGAAACTTATAAAATTTAAATTTAATTTTTTTTATTATTAAATTATTAATTGTAACTCATATTTTATTAAAAAATTAATATATATAAAAAAAATCACAAAATATTATTTAATTGTGTGATAAAGAAGACTTATGTTTATAAAGATTGAACAAATATTGATCACCTTTTTGTTTATATTCTAGGTCATATGCGATGTTGGTTCATGGAATTTAGTAGGACAATTGGAGTTGGGTGCATGTTCTAGGGAATTAATTGCATATAGGAAATTTAAACTAGTATATATGTATGGATTTGATACATGCAACATTTACATTTAATGTGATGTGTATGTATTTTAATATTTATTTATTTTTTTTATTTTTTTAATATATGTTAATTTTATAATATAATATAAGTTTGATGTTTTGTGATGTTTTTCTATTTTGATGCTTATTGCATACCTTCACTTTACCATTACTTTATTGTATGTAAAATGACAGTGAAAGTAGTAGTGGGGGATGAATTTGTGTAATTACAAATTAGGATGATGGTGGGTGATGGCATTTTCTATCATTCATCCCTCATCACTATCCCCATTCACCCTTCACACCCATTTTCATTTGCGCACATTCATGCCTCACTTCCACCCTCTTTTGGACAGGTAAAGGTGGTGGTGGTGGTGAATAAGGGTGGCAGTGTTGTAGATTTTAACCTTGTACAATATTTATTGCAAACATATTTTCAGTAAAAGAACAGAAATGATATGATGGCAAATACAAATATTACACAGAGATTTTTCCCCTGGAAACTCAAATCGAGAAAACCAACATATTCTATATTCATTCATAGTGACACATTGTTTACAATACAATATACATATAGGAGCCAGCGACATCCAAAACCCTAACCCAATGACTTGGATTAGTCAAGAACCATAACTCCTTAACCGGAAATAGAAAACCATTGGCAAAAACTGTGTGCCGAAAAACCATCCAACAATGGACATGAAAATCGAGGCAACATGAAAAACAAGGCAAAAATGCGACACGTTTCCTGAGGCAATTTTTTTTTCTCAAACCCTCCTGCGTGCCCAACGCAATGCAGACACTACTACTCGTGCAAAGAATATAACACATACCCAACAAGTGTGTTTAATAGTTAACCTCATCTTTTATCCAAAATTTAAAAAAATAAAAAGAATTCACAAACTGTTACTTCTAGTGGTGTAATAAAGTAAACTTATCTTTATAAAGTTTGAACAAATCGTGATTACCTTTTTGTTTATATTCCATGTCATAGGTGATGTTGGTTCATGGCATTTAGTAGGGCGATTAGAGTTGGGTGCACGTTCTAGGGAATTAATGAAAAATAGGAAATTCAAACAAGTGAATATGCATAGATTTGATATATGGTTCATTTACATTTAATGTGATGTGTATGTCTAATTTTAATATTCTACTTGATTTATACGTAAATTGTTAATTTTATAGTATAATATAGGTTTGATGTTTTGTGATGTTTTTCTACTTTGATGTCCACCATATAACTTCACCCATAATCTCCACTCTACCATTAATTTTATGTATATAAAATGACAACGGGTGTAGTAGTGGGGGCGGAATTTGTGTAATTATAAAAAGGTTGTAAGATGAATTTTTGGAGAGTTTATTTTTGTGATCAGAAATTGACATCGCTATATATATATATATATAAAGCGATGTCAATTTCCGATCACAAAAGTAAACTCTCAATTGGGTTTAGTTCGAGTGGTTGGGAGGAATGATTGTTATCCTCCCCATCCAGGTTCAATTCTCGCAAGTGACATGTTGAGCTCTTAATGAGTATATTATTGTAATGTCTTTGAGCCTTGTTGTTGACTGACCTTGTGCCCTGAAGATTCTAGGGCTTACCTTAGGTATCCTTGAAATAAGGGGAAGTACTCGAGGATTATCCGTGGACTTTGTAACATGGAAAAAAATATCTAAACATCAAAAGTACAAAATATTGTTGTCCTGAGTTTTCAAGCAAAATAGGCATCTCTCATATGCCACAAAACAAAGCTTGCAAAACTCCATTGTTAATACATCCCAAAATGTATATAGCTTTGGAAAAACACCTAAAATTCTAATTGCTTTACTAAACATATAAATTAACGAAAGACATGATGATTGTTGGCTTCTTCATGCTCGATGTTGGAAGGAAGGGAGTTTTGGTTTCCAAGATCCATGTCTTCCATCATTTGGTGAAGTGCATTGTCCTCCTTAAAATCTGCTTGGACTAAATTTATTGACATCCTATGGTTGGAAGATGTAGAATGAGAATCTTTGTAAGATTGAGGACCCTATTCCTCAACATATTACATTTTGCCACCAAGACATCAATTTTCTGCTTTTGTTGAACTAGAGTATTCATAATTATTGCATTTTGTGAAGTGCATTGATGTTCATTTTCATGAACCTTAGAAGTCACTGAAAAGAGAGAGGTTTTGTTGCATTGTATGGACTCTTCATACCTTTGAATAACCCTTCTAAACTCCTAGGCTTCCCTATAATCCATGAGTGCAACACATAGCAAGGAACTATGATGTTATTCCCTGATTCCAACACAAATGAAATTGTCCAAAGGGAGCCCTGATTCCAACCCACAAAAGATGTCCCCCTGCTCCACAAGCCACACAACAAAATAGCTAAGGTGTCAAGAGACAACAACTTTTTGAAACCATAATTGAGTAAACCAGAGTAACCAGTGCCCAACAAGACCGAAGAACCATACCCCCAAAGGAGGGTGTCCAAGACCCTAAGATGCAACAATTGGCTAAAAGTAAAACCTAGAGAACTAAGAGGATATGTGTTAAATAAGAGACAAGGATGCAAAAGTGTCAGAAGTAGAGGAATAACCATAACAACGTAACCATACATTGAGAACACCTAGATTCCAGGGGCCAAAACAAAGGAATAATTGCACATTGAGCACACACATATACTATGACCATCAAACACAAATTCTAGAACACCATCCAAAGACTAAGAGAGGCTCTTACCAAGCAAATTTTTAGTTGAATGACCTTGCTCCATATGACGTTGCTAACTTCTCCCTCATAGTGATTCATTATCCCACCTTGTTAAAGAAAACCCTTGACGAGGGATTTAAGAAACAAATTGGAATTAATTTCTAGCATTTGAGAGGGGGGTGGGCAAGTCCATTCAAATCTGGGCTCATTGCTTGATATCTATTGATGGTGGTATTGGGACATATGGTAATTTATTGTGATGTAACATGTCTTCGTATCTATAATCTAAGGGAGTTAAGAAATTGCATGAAAGTGCTAGCCCCCATTTTTTCAAAGTGCACCTATTTTAAGGGTGACAATCTCATTGGCTAGGGAATCGTCATGATAGTTGTGTTCTCTTAAAACTTGGAAGAATGAGACCTTATATAGGTTGCATATCTCTCTCTGGATTCGAGTTATAATCAAAGCGAGCTTTTTATTAGACGAGATTGATTTCAAGACCATCAATTTGATAGTTATGTTTGAGTCTCCTATAACAATCAAAAACTTTGTTTTGATTTCATTTACTAGAAGAAGACCCTAATAAAAAACATAAGACTTGGTTTAATTATTTATGAACTTTCCTAAACTCCAAACGAATATTATTTCAAGTTTTCTCTCAAAATTGAATATAATCCCCACACTTACGACCTTTATAAAATTTATAATATCATATAAATAATAATCACATATTAAAAATAACTTATACACTATCATACTAAAATTGCCAACTATATTTTATTAAAGTGAGGAACAATTTTATAACATCACGAAATAGAAAAAACCAAATAATAAAAAAGAAAATCATAAATTCACTTTATCAATTGTATCATAAGAAGACTTCTCATTTTAAAGTTTGAAGATATTTTACATTTTAATTTTTTCGATGTTCATGTCATATGATATTGGTTCACAAAAATAATTTGAAATTGAATGCAATAATAAAAAGTCATTAATTCACCATGTAAATTTTCGAATATATATATAAAAGATTCACCATATAAGTTGTCTCATAAAAGTCATTAATTCACCCCCACACACACATATATATATATATATATATATATATATATATATATATATATATATATATATGATTCACCATATAAGTTGTGTCATAAAGAAGACTTATGACCGTTGAAATAAGTTGTGTCATAAAGAAAGACTTGTAAAGGCGAAATATTCTTAATCACTTTATAGTTTACATGATGTTGGTTCATGGAATTTAGTAAAATGATTGGAGTGGGGTGCATGTTATATATAATTAGTAGCATACAAGGAATTTATATAAGTGAAAATGTATAGATTTATATGTATTTTTTACATTTAATGTGATGTATTTGTGTGCAACGATGTTAGTTGTTAATTTAGTGGTGTAATATAAATTTGGTGTTTTTAATATTTTTTATTTAACATTTTTTTGTTATTATTATTATTATTATTATTTATATCTATTTCATTTTTATTTGTTATTCACACTTTTTTTTAGTTGTAATGGTATATTTTTATCTCTCTTTATTATTTGATTTATATGTTATTGAGATTTTGATTGAGGAATAAATGAAAATGTATAATAAGATAGGTATTAATTGAAAATCAAAATTTATTGATAAATTAAATTGTGAAAACATTCAATTGTATATAGAATTATAAAATAGCTAGAATGATGGTAACTTATTGAAAAGAGATGTTCATTCACAAAATTCAAGAGGTTGAAGCTATTTTATCCATTTCGGTTTTACTTCTAACTTACATTTTTATTTGTAATTGTGTACTTTTATCTTCCTCTATTATATTATTTGATGTATACATGATTGAGATTTTGATTGAGTACAAAATGAAAATGCATAATAAGGTAGGTATTACATTGAAATCAAAATTTATTGATAAATTAAATGGTGAAAAACATTGTATTGTATATAGAATTACAAAATAGCTAGAATGGTGGTAACTTATCTATGAGAAGAGTTGTTCATTCACAAAAATCTCATATCAAGAGGTTGAAGCTAAATTTTACAATGACATCAAAAAATTGTAAGAAGAAAAAACTCTCAAATGTAAGAACCATGACCTTGTCTTGATTAAACTTGTGCAAGAATACTAAATTAGACAATTGGACATCATAGTGAGTGGATTTTGAACTCTGTGTGAGTTTTTGAAATGTCCTACAATTTAAGTAGACAGTCCACCAATCATTTTTTTGTAAGTAAGTAAGATCTATATTAATATTGACAGAATGTACATATATGTTCGTGGTGGTTCAAATACCAAGAAATGCCCATACAGACTTCTGACACCAAGATATACCAAGTGTGTGAGCCTACCCCTTTGGGGAAACCATGCCAAAATTTGAAAATAAACAATCAAAGAAACATAAACCTAAATAACGAGCAGTTTATAGTGACCACTAGGAGATTCTTGATAGCCTGGACATACAAAAACTTGAATAGAACTAGAGTAAAAAGGTTGGATTTCATGTTAACTAGTGGCAAGAAGAACCTGGGAGGTCGAGGGGACAACAACATCCTGATTGTCAGCAACAAAAGAAGACTCCTCGCATGGACAACCAACAGTAGGGAGCTGGAAGCAACCACCATGATGCTTGGAAATCCAAGTAACCATCAAGATGAGATGAGCATTATGCTCCTCCAATTTCTCCATATGTCATTTGAGTTGCCTGAAATCATGGTTTTTAGGTAGCATCCCCAGTGCCACCATCGTTTTAGTGTGCCAATAAAGCTCAAGAGTCTTGTAAAATTTGGAATTTATGGTTCTGGTGCAACCCAAATCTGGAATAATACCTCCCACCTGATGCTCGACCTCCTCATCATCCTTGAACTCTCTTACCAATTTTACTTCCACTTCCAGGGTAGGCATGGTTGCCTGGTCCTCTTGAGAGACAAATTCCTGATAGAACTCGGTAGCCACAATGGTTGTCTTAGCGGCGCATGAGGGATCAATAGGAAAAAATCGTGGTCTTCTCCCACGAGGGGCCATTACAAAATGAGGTTAAGGAAATGAAACATGATTAACAAAGACAGATCGAATGGACCAGCTAAAAACAAAAGCATACCATAGCAAATGTGAGAGCCAAAAATGTTTGGAAGCCATAACCTATCCCGAGTGGCGATTTAGCTTTTCCATGTACATCATACTCGCAAGAGCATGGTGTACCTTGTCTTCAGTGCAATGTTTGATCATGAGTGAGAACGTCATACAACATCGTAAGCAGGGAGCTCAAATCGTGTGGGCATCTTTCCGCCCTTAAACCTCATGACTTCCTTCATAACCTAACTCGTCCTCCTCAGATGGATTAAGTACAAGAGCCTTGACACCTGGAGCTGCCACTCCTTACCTTGATGCGTGGTCATCTCTACCATGTGACACCCCATCCAAAAAGACAATCCACCAATCATCAAAAACATATAAATTATAAAAATAATAATAAAAAAATAAACTTAAATAAAATATAAAATCTAATAACCGTTGAAGAAAATTATTAGTTTTTAACTCTACTCTTTGTTTTGGGTTTTCATTAAAAAAATCATTAGCAAACAACATTAGTTCTCCATGTAACTGCCTCGAAAAATATAAAAAACTTAACAATACGTGTAAATATCTTAATGGAAGACATATAACTTTACTTTTGGATTTTTTTTTCCAACGTATATGACATAACTAAAGATATCGCATTATAAGGGCTAAAAATAGTAATATGCTAGGCAAGAATAAAGGTAAGCATTGAGGTTATTAATGCTAAAGAAAAAAATCATTCTTTAAGGTAATATTTTACTTTATTTTTTAATTTAAAATATTTTTACCAAATTTTTTAGGTTTTAGTGGAGTACTTGTCGTTGAACTTAAAAAAAATTAATTAAGATTTATCTAAAGTTTATTGGACTTTCATAAAATCTAAAGTTATGATTAGATATTTAGATTGAATAAATAAAATGATTAGATATTTAGATTGAATAAATATAAACCCACTGTTATTATATTTTATATGAGTTATTGTGTTTAGTATGAATAATAACTACCATAAACTTGAAAGAAAGAAATTGGGTTATAAATGGTAAAACTTAATTAACTATTAAAAAATAAAATAAAGTAATTGAATTAATAATCAATATATTAAATTTTATATTTATATGAAATTTTAAGATGAGATTCAATATGAAAATGGAATGGAATGTTAAAAAAAATAAAAATAAAATGGAATGGAATGTTTAAAAAAAGAAATTGAAGTATTATAAAGATTTTATAAATATTAATTTTATTGTGCAAAATTATTTTGCCAATATTATAGGTTTAAAGAATAAAATGAATAATGTTAAAATAAGGATTAATATTAATACTTTTCATAATGAAAGTAATTGTAAAAAAAAAAATATTGAAATGAATTAATTTGTAAAATTTGTGAAACAAATCATTTCTTTTTAATCCACCCTATTCTTAATGAAACAAGGGTTGCATGGCATCGCAGTCCAGTTAGTTGGGAAATACATGTTGAACAATGAAACTTAATATAACTAAATGCACAAGTATTGAATATTTTTTGTCAAGAGATAATAATTAAGGGTTGTTTGTTATACAAAATGTATAATGTATAATTGAGGGTTGTTTGAAATTCATTGATTATGAAATTAATTCTACATATTGAAAGACGAGAAATAACACTTCAATTATATCAACCAATTAAAAATGAGAAACACAAATATTTTTATTATATCTAAAAATATATATTTGTTTTCCTATGTTAAACATTGCATTGCATACACAAATTTATGGTAAAAGGCAAATTAATGTCACATCAAAAGCAAACTCATTGTTATAGTCCCATGTCAGGGACTAATAAGACATAACTTTATTTATTTATTCGGATTTTACTGGTAAAGTTTATTGAGGTATACATACCTTACTCCTCTATGGATTTGAACATTGACTTCTTAAAAGGAAACACATGTTCTTAACCATATTATATTTTTTGAAGTTAATTTAAATTTTAATTCTATCTTAATTCAACCTTTTAAAATATATTTTAATTAGCACAAACTAAATTAGGTATAATATTATTACTCAATAAAATTTGTAAATATTAATAATTTAATTAAAATAAAATAAATTAGATATACTATTTATTTTTATTCTGGGGAGATAATTAATTTTGAAATTTTAAATTTTAAATTGAATATTGACTTGTTAATGAGGTGGACAAAGTTTTGAGTCATTTATCATAATTTGATTTTGATTTAATTGGATAAAGTTTTGAGCAATTTATCATAATTTGATTTTGATTTAATTGGATAAAGTTTTGAGTAATTTATCATAATTTGATTTTGATTTAATTATTTTTTAGTTAATTTGAATTGAAAAGTTTATATATAATTTAATAGAATAATTTATATAAAAATAAATAAATTAATTTAATAAAATAATTTATATAAAAAAACTTAAATTAATTTAATAGAATAATTTATATATAAAAAGTTTAAATAAAAATTTATTTATTTAAAAGGAAAGTAATTAGAATTAATTAATTTATTAAATTATTAATTATTTATTAACTTCCTATTTTATTCAGATTTTTAATATATAAAAAAAAATCACAAAATATTACTTAATTGTGTGATAAAGAGGACTTATGTTTTTTTTTTTTTTTGTAAATAAAGGGTGGGACCTGTTATATAGCTTTAATCAAAAAAATAAAACAGTTGTTTGGGATGCTAGATGTCCCGCCTGGGTAGGAAACCGGGACATCTAGACATCCCATGTCAGATGTCATCCTGGTCACAAAAATGACTAAGTTTACCATGCAGCGTCCTGCCCGAAGGAAACCAGGACGTGCAGTCAGGAATATATAACTGAGTAGCATAAGTTATGACTGAGAAAGACTGTAAACTAGATGAGTCAAGGCCTAACTGAAAACTAGATAGTAAAGCAAAAAACCAATTCTGGATTTCCATTGACCTGCTAGCCTGCGCACTGGTGTTGTTCCTCGGTCTACTTCCATCCGGTTGGGAATGCATAGGGACGCGCACAAGTTGGGCATTGTCGCCTCGGATGCGTTCTGGAGTGGGCTGTGAAGTACATGTCCATTCTCTGTTCAATCCTCGTTAGCCTGAAGGTCTGGTCGCCGAGCAAACTTCTGATTTCAAAGATGAGGCTGAGGCATTCCCAATTTGGTGAGGGCGGCCGCTCTTGGCTGTAACTTGCTGTTGAGTCCTTGTCGTGCCCTGGTGGATTGTCCCTCATCGCCTCCCTGAATGTATCAGAGGGTAGCTCTTCTTCGATATAACAGGTGGAGTGGGGCGCTTCTGTACATTCGTCTTTGGGAGCTGCCCTTTCGCCAACAGACAAGTGCTGCCTACCCTGACCAAAGTCCGTAGACGGGTTCCAATTCTCGGGCACAGTGAACAGTAGGTGCTCTGGTATGTTGTCTGGTATACCCCCTTCAGGAATCTCTTCGACCACATACGCCATGGGTGGCGTGCGTGGCTTCGCTTTCCTTCGTCGTCTGGCTATGGCGAGAGCTGCTTCAAATGTTTGTTTCCACTGCCTTCTGGATTTCGCAGCGTACCAAGTTGCGCCTCTCTGGGGTGTCCCGCGCAGTCGTGGCATTGTAGAGGTCTGGTGGGATGCCCAATTGCTCCCCCGGGAGGTCTCTCTGCTGCCTATCGCGAGAAGGATCCCTGAATGCGTGACATGTTCCTGCAAATTCCCAAGGAAGCGACTGCTATTTTGCAGTTCTACTGGAGCGAGAACTACCCAAAGCAGTCGGTGCTCTCCTCCCACAATCCTAANGTGAGCCGAACCGCCATAACTTGAATGCCTGGTTTAATGTTGCAAGCTTGCCTGGTACGCCTCCCGCGAGCGAGAGGCCTCGTCGGGTTAATGCCATTACGGTGAACCATTGTGAGTTTCAATGCTGAGGGGACGCCGACTAGTTGATGTATTAATGCGGCGTCCTGGCTGGCGTCTGCATGGCAACCTCTCCCTACGTGTCACCCCATCCGGGGAAAGAGGACTTATGTTGATAAAGAGGACTTATGTTTATAAAGGTTGAACAATTCTTGATCACCTTTTTGTTTATATTTCATGTCATACGCTATGGTCGTTCATGGAATTTAGTAGGACAATTGGAGTAGGGTGCATGTTCTAAGGAATTAGTAGTATGTAGGAAATTTAAACAAGTGAATATGTATGGATTTAATACATGTATTATTTATTGTTAATGTGATCTTTAATGTGATGTGTATGTTTAATTTTAATATTTTATTTTGTTTATATGTTAATTGTTAATTTTATAGTAGAATATAGGTTTGATGTTTTGTGATGCTTTTCTACATTGATGTCTATCGCATACTTTCACTTTTAACCTCCATTTTACTATTATTTTTATGTATATAAAATGACAATGATGTAGTTGTGGGGATGAATTTGTGTAATTAGAAATTAGGATGATGGTGGGTGATGACATTTGTTATCATTCATCCCCACAACTACCCTTCACACCCACTTTCATTTGCACACATTCATGCCTTACTCCCACCCTCTTTTGCACACACGAGGGTGGGGGATGTGGTGAATAAGGGTGGCAATGTGATTAATAGTTAAGCTAATCTTTTATCTAAAAATTTAAAAAAATCATAAAATATTACTTAGTTGTGTGATAAAGAAGACTCATTTTTATAAAGGTTGAACAAATTTTGATTACCTTTTTGTTTATATTCCATGTCATATGTGATGTTGGTTCATGGCACTTAGTAGGGAAATTGGAGTTGGGTGCATGTTTTAGGGAATTAGTAGAATATACAAAATTAAAACAAGTGAATATGCATGGATTTGATACATGCTTCGTGTACATTTAATGTGATATGTATGTATAATTTTAATATTCTACTTTATTTGTATGTAAATTGTTAATTTTATAGTATAATATAGGTTTGATGGTTTGTGATGATTTTCTATTTTGATGTCCATTGTATACCTTCACCCCTAACCTCCAATCTACCATTACTTTTATGTATGTAAAATGACAGTGGGTGTAGTAGTGGGGGTGAATTTGTGTAATTACAAATTGTGACGATATTGGGGGATGACATTTGCCATCATTCATCCCCCACCACTACCCTCCACATCCACCCTCATTTGCACACATTCATCCCTTATTCCCACCCTTTTTTGCACACACGTGAGGGTGGGGATGGTGGTAAATAAGGTTGGTAGTGCAATTAATAGTTGACCTCATCTTTTATCCAAAAGAAAATAAAAATAAAAATCACAAAACATTACTATGTGTGTGATAAAAAGTCTTATTAGTCCCTGCCAAAGGCTAGAGACTAATAGCAATGCGTTTGCTCTTTGATCTTGTATTAGTGTTTATGGACTTTATACTTTTGTGTTACATCCAATGTATAACATAGGAAATAGATATATGTATTTTTTATATAATAAAAAAACTTATTTTCCTGAAAGCTAATTGGATGATATCTTTGATGTCTTATTGCAAGCTTCATGTTAATCGATGTATAAAATTGATTATATCATAAATGATTTTCCATCTATTGCTTTGTTTGTTGTGTTTGACAGTGCAATTCACCCAGCCACTTTATAAAATTATATGCACACAACTCCAAAAACATTTATTGGTTTTGTACGTGGTTCAAATTGTTTAACATGTCAAACATTTGATAAGCCACTATGGATGTGACATGTGATAGAAAAGCTTTGCAACCTCTACAATCCTTGTGGCTGCTTACAATATGCATTGCAAACTTCGTTGTTTGAATCCTCGCGGCTGCTTACAATAAGCATTGCAAATTTGAATCCTCGCGGTTGCTTACAATAAGCATTGCAAACTTAGCTGTCTGAATCCTCGCTTACAATACCCACTGCCAACTTCGTTGTCTGAATCCTCCTTTTCGATGTAACATAAATAAAAATATTTATATTATATTTATATACCAGCATTAATTTGAATACAATTTTATTTAATATAAATTTTAATATTTGATCATGAATTATTAGTTTACAATTTTTCTTTTCAACATAAAAATTATTTACTTTAAATTTAATTTTATTAGAAACTTATTTCTTAATTCTAAAATTTAAAATCATAATTATAAAACTTTGATTAAAATCCTTAAATATCATCAACTTGTCATTGATTTCTATTTCTATTTTCTATTTTCAATTAGATTTTTAATTTTTATTTTTAGTTTTAACCATCTAAATTTTTTATTTAAATTTAAAAATTTAGCAATTTTTAACATTTAATTTTTAATTTAGAATTTAAAATTTAAAATTAAAATATATCACTTTATTCTTAAATAATAATAAATACTAGAAATATTGCAATCTTTATTCATAAGCTTAGCCAAAACAAAACATAAAAGCAAGGCAAGACACTGAAGTCTCTCTCACTTGTTATGACCCCATTGTTTCCAACCCCCTAGCTTCCACCAAAATGATGTTTCAAAACCTCCATGGTGCTCTGCCCAAGAGTTTCAATTCGGCAGGGACTACATTGTCATGCAACAATTGTATTTATAAAGGTTGAACACATATTAATCACCTTTTTGTTTATATTCCATGTCATATGTGATGTTGGTTCATGACAATCAGTAGGGCGATTAGAGTTTGGTGCATGTTCTAGGCAATTAGGGGCATATAGGAATTCAAACAAGTGAATATGCATGGATTCGATATATGCATCATATACATTTAATGTGATGTGTATGTATAATTTTAATAATCTACTTTGTTTGTATGTAAATTGTTGATTTTATATTATAGTGTAGGTTTGATGTTTTGGGATGCTTTTCTACTTTGATGTCCACCGCATACCTTCAATCCTAACCTCCACTCTACCTGATCCGAGATTTTTTCATCGAAGTGACTTATAAAGAATTGTATTAAATGATCATAGATTAAAGTGCACCATAAAGAAGGAAAAGCTCAATAATGAAGAGACATAAGCATCAAATTTGAACACAAAAACTTGATAACGGAGTTCGTCCCTGGTGGACTACGTCTCCGGGTCTTACTCTCAAATGGGTAGGCCTTTTTATTAACTCAGCAAAAGAATTTGACAAAATACATAAGTATAACTCATTCTTGAACTAAGTTGCAGAAGCTTTGCTTAGATCAGAAAACAGAGATCACCATTGAATTCATGGCGTCAAATTACCCAAAAATGATTGTCTCCACGCCTCAATCTGACTCTGGCACTCCCATTCCCTTGAGAAATCTCGTCTCGATTTTCGTGCCTACTCCATGTATTTAATTCTCTATATTGCGTCTCGAAATGCATGTCTAGTCGTATCGTCGAGCGCCCTCTTCCCCGTACGTGGGAAGACTCATCATTTAAGAAAAAAGCGGGGCAAACTAAACAATGTAGTATGTTGGCCCAATGGTGGCAAATGTTATTGTTAAGGCATTGTATAGGGGGAGGTCTCGGGGTCGAGCCCACGGGCCTCCCCTTTTAGGTTATAGTTATAAAAATATACATATATTTGGATTGGAACTTTCACCAGTTTGGAGCATTGTTTAGATTTTTCGGAGTTTACCATTCGGTCGCTAGATTTGGTGGGCCCGTCTTTTTTATTTTTGAAATTTGGTTTCGAGCCCTCATTGGGCATTTGCCCATTGCCACGTGGCAACCAACCATTCGCCCACGCCAACCACTAACACAGTCACTTGCCACATCATCCTACCACGTGATCGTATGGTCTGCCACATGGCTGTACAAATTGCCACGTGGCACTTTTTCATTGGTCCATGGATTGACCCAAAAATGCCAAAAATGAGTGACACATGGCAGCTTCTGGTGTTGCTACGTCACCATGATGACATCAACATGACATGTGTTGCCCTATGTGTGTTCCATGTACATTGTACGTATGTTGACATCATCTGTACTGATGATGACGTTAGCAGTACGGATGTTGACTCATCTTATCGATTGGGCTAGGTTGACCAAAACTTTGACCGTGAATATCTTTTGATATGTAAATCTGTTTGACGATTCGTTTACGTTGTTGGAAATTTTGTGACATGCTCTTCGCGATGATGCCAATTTCACTGAGTTTTGAGGACTTTGAATTTTTTCCCTTTCTCCGTTTGTTAAGGCCATTCTGAGCTTCCTGAGTTGCTTCTACGAATTTTGAGTTGTCCTTAGTCTTCTTTGGATCCTTTTTGGATCACCCCTTCCCATTGAGAGCTTTTTAGACCACCAAAATCTTTCATCGATCAACAGATAAGAGAGGGAAGAGCTCCCTCACCTTGTTCTTCTCAATATACTTTGTCTTGCTTGGATGTGTGCCCTTTAAGCCTACTTGAAGATAATCAACATCACCCCCGCGTGAAGTCCTCGTCCTTATGTCCAGGATGATATCTTCCTTTAACTCATCCAAGTACTCAGAAGAAAAATCATCAACTGAAGGTATTGAAACTTCTTCACCCTGATCCATGATCATGGGAGGCTCAAAAAGTTTCAAGTTCTCCACATTTACAATTGAGTAGATCTACATATAAGTTGGAAGGTCTAAATGAAAAGCATTGGTACCACTTTTCTCCAAAATAGTGAAGGGTCCATAACGGATGGGCTTGAGTTTCTTGTCTTCACCCTTCAATCTTTCCTTGTTGATGTGAAGCCATACCTGGTCTCCAACCTGGAATTGATGATCGACCTTGTGTTTGTCATGTTGAGCTTTATAATGTGCTTGACTTTTCTCCAACTGTTCCCTGACTGCTTGGTGTACCTGTTGGATCCTCTGGATGAACTTGTGGGCTCTGTCTCCATTCCTTTCTTCATTTGAATCAGCATCTCTCTCATACATCAAGTCCAAAGTAACTTTAGGTAAATACCCAAAACATGTCTCAAAAGACGAACATTGAGTAGAGGAATGTAAGGCCCAGTTGTAATCATGTTGTACATAGGGTATCTGTTCATCCCATAACTTGGGATGCTTGCTGCAATAGCCTCGAAGAAAAAGTACCATTGTTCGGTTAACAACCTATGTATGTTCATCAGTCTATGGATGGAAAGCAGTGTTCCTCTTCAACTTGGTGTCCATCATTCTCCACAATCTTGTCCAAAAATCCCTAAGGAATCAAGTATCTCGATCCAAAATAATGGATGTGGGTAACCCAAAGTGAACCCAAACATACTGAAAGAAGAGATTAGCAGTCTGCTCGACAGTGATCTACTTTTTACATGGCATTAAGATACACATCTTGTTGAACCTATCCACTACAACATACAAATATTCATGACCCCTTTTCAACATTGGTAAACCCCCTACAAAATCCATGGAGATACTTTCCCATGGATGGGATGGAACAGGCAGTGGTGAGTATAGCCCCAGTTTTCTATTAGTGGGCTTACAAGTAGAAAACATCACACACCCCTTTACATATTTAGTTACAATTTCTTTCATCTGAGGCCAGTAACAAAATCTCTACAAATGAGCCATAGTTTTTCCTACCCCAAACCCAAAATACCTAGACACAAGAGAAGTGTGAGCTTCTCATATTACATGGACTCGTTCACTTGTAGGAATACATAGCTTTCCAAGATGGTAGAGTAGTTTTCCCTGCAGACAATGGGATATTGTTCCACATAGCTAGCATTCTTCAAATTAATAGAAGCAACAATAGGAGGTCTAGAAAGCATATCAACTACCTTGTTACTCATACCCTTTTTGTACTTGATTACCAAATGAAATTGTTATAGAAAACCCATCCATCTGTAATGTCGAGATTGTTGCAGTTTGGTTTATGCTTGGAGATACTATAAGGGTTGATGATCTGTATGTATGATTGTTTCCTTCCCTAACAAGTAGTGCTTCCATTTCTTTATGCTTTGAACTAATGCATACAACTCTTTCTCATATGTAGGATAGTTAACAACAAATTGGTTAAAAGTTTCAGTGTGGTAACAGATAGACTTATGATATTGCATCAATACTGCACCCATGGCGTATCTGTTGGCATCTGTCTCAATCTCGAAGGGATGTTGAAGATTCAGTAGTGCTAATATTGGTGTGGTACTGATCTTTTACTTCAAAGTGTCGAAATATTTTTGTTGCTTTCCCCCCCACTGAAAAGTGTCCTTCACATTGGTTAAGGCATGCAAAGGAGCTGCTATAAACTAGAAGTTTGAAATGAATCTCCTCCAATATTGGACTGCACCTAAGAAGCTCTGTATTTCTGTTACATTTTTGGGCTCAGGCCAATTTACAATTACATCAATCTTGGAAGGATCAATTTTTAATTGTCCTCCTCCTACAATATGACCTAAGTACACAAGTGCAGTCTTACCAAATTCACATTTGGACAATTTTACATACAACTTTTCCCTTTGCAAAATATCCAATACTTTCTTTGCATGCCTTACATGTTCATCCCAAGTCCCGCTAAATATAAGAATGTCGTCTAAATATACAATCACAAAATCATCTAGAAATGGCCTGAATACATCATTCATCACACACATGAAAGTTGTCGAAGAATTACAAAGCCCAAATGACATAACTAACCACTCAAACAATCCCTATTTGGTTTTAAAGGCAGTCTTCCATGCATCATGTTCTGCAACCCTGATCTGATGGTATCCACTACGCAAATCCAACTTCGTGAAATGAACAACATTCTCTAATTGATCAAGTAAATCATCTATACGAGGAAGAGGGTATCGATTTTTCACCATGATTTTATTTAAGGCTCGATAATCAACACACATTCACCATGTGCCATCTTTCTTTGGCACCATCATGATCGAAGAACCACAAGGAGATGGGTTGGGCTTGATGACCCCTTGATCCAATAAGCCTTGTACCTACTTCTTGATCTTGCTCATCTCTATAATTGACATCCTGTACATGCCCACATTAGGAAGAGGAGAATATTGTTGAAGATGTATTTCATGTTGGATTTCCCTCTTAGGAGGTAATCCATCTGGTTCCTAGAAAATATCATCATACTTAGAAACCATATCAATTAATTATTTCTTATGAGAAGGATCACATCCTTGGAAAGTGTCGGATGTTCCGACATATTTCTCCCTTACGACCATGAGTACATATTTCTTATTAGTGTTTATGAGTCTCTTCATTTGTCCTGCACTAATAAGTGTTGTGTTTACCCTCATGTTGTGGGCTCTAACAATATATTCCACTCCCCGCTTAGTAAGGTGATATATGTTCTCATGACGAAAGAAGACTATTTTTCTATCATAAAGATAAGGACTCCCCAACACTATGCCACATATATCAAGTGATGCAACATCCAAATCCACTTCATCAATCAACTTTGAAGCAATAGCAAATCTGACCCTACATTGCTTGGTGACATTAAGTTTTGCTTTATCACATACCCAACCAAGAGGATAAGGCTTTGGATGTGGTTTAGTTTCAAGACCCATCTTTTTGACAAGTGCTTCAGATATCAAGTTTACTAGGGAACCCATATCAAGTAATGTATCTATCTTAGTGTGTTTAGATACAACTCTTATATGAAATAATTCATTCCTCTTTCATTCATCATCATGAGATTCATTATTGGAATTTGAACTAGCATGAAGGGAATCTTTACCTTGTACTCCAACCACTGTGATATTTCCTTCGTCTCCTGAATCAGAACCAAGATCTTTTTTCACTTTAGCAACGGTCTTTGTCTTCCCCTTTACACCGAACTGCTTCGGTCTCTTCTCTGGATGTAGTTTCCAACAATGTTCATCATCGTGACCACTTTTCTTGCAATGAGTGCAAGATGGTTTTCCTTCTTCTCTCTTTATAGTGGCAGTCTTCTTGTCCTTCCTTTTGAACTTCTTAAACGACTTATGTGGGAAATTGGAAGGTTTCTTTGTGGGATCTTCTTGAACATGATTTCCCCTATTCTCAAGGTGAGTGTCTTGCACACAAACTTTGTCAAGAATGGTGGGGTTAAACAATAACAAAGTATGACGAATATAACTGTGAAGTGCGCCAATATACTTCATTTAAGTTTCATAAGAATCCAAAGGAATGTTTATGCAAGAGCTTTCTTCCCAAATTCTTCTGTGAAACTTTGTACAGTTTGACCTTTACTTTGTCTTAAAGTTTTCCATTCCATCATTGTTTTACGTAAATAACCTAATGGATAAAATTGCTTCCTTATCACCGATTTAAATTTCAACCATGAGGAAAGAAGATTACCACACTTACTTATGTCCTGAATTTTTCTCTCCCACCATACGAGAGTGGCGCCTTCCAACCGAAGAGAAGCCAAATGCACTTTAACTTCCTATTTATCAATCTGTTGAACACGACAATATACTTCAACCTGTCAGATCCAATTATCTAGCTTTTCAGGATTAGCGTCTCCATTAAAGCAAATTTTACATCAAGCTTTAATAATGGTTTCTTAAAAGAATCTTTATGGCTAGAATGATGAGAATGCTCAAAGGAAGAAGAGCTAGAACTTGATGGTGAAGATGGAGGCTCAGGAGGGTCTCCTCCAGCCCCTTGATTTACTGAAGCATTATCATCAACTTGTGCTTCCTTTTTCTTCCCTTTCTGCTTCATCCTCTTCTCGTAATCTCCATACATTGGCTTGACCATTTTTTACATCCGATAAAATACCATATGGAAGTTTTTCTCCTATTCATCACGCTTGTTCTCTTCTACCATTTTCTTCCTTTGGGATGCACGAACAACTTCGAGATTGGAAATCTTAAGAGTTCTCTCACCCTGCTTATGCTTGTCCCTAGTAAGCATTCACACTCAAAAATTCAAGTCAAAGATGACTTGATACCAACATGATCCGTGATCTTTTCATCGAAGTGACTTATAAAGAATTGTATTAAATGAGCATAAATTAAAGTGCACCGTAAAGAAGGAAAATCTCAATAATGAAGAGACATAAGCATCAAATTTGAACACAAAAACTTGATAATGAAGTTCGTCCCTAGTGGACTACGTCTCCAGGTCCTGCTCTCAAATGAGTAGGCCTTTTTATTAACTCAACAAAAGAATTTGGCAAAATACATAAGTATACCTCATTCTGGAATTAAGTTCTAGAATCTTTGCTCAGATCAAAAAACATACAACACCTTTGAATTCGTGGCGTCCAATTACCCAAAAATGACTATCTCCATGCCTCAATATGACTCTAGCACTCCCAGGCCCTTGAGAAATCTTGTCTCGGTTTTCGTGCATGCTCCCTACATTTAATTCTCTATATTGCGTCTCAAAATTCATGTTTGGTTGTACCATCGAGCGCCCTCTTCCACGTCCGTGGGAAGACTTAGCATTTAAGGAAAAGGTGGGGCGGACTAAACAATGTAGTTTGTTGGCCCAACGATGGCAGATGCTATTGTTAAGGCGTTGTGTAGGGAGAGGTCCTGGGGTCGAGCTCGCGGGCCTCCCCTTTTGGGTTATAGTTATAAAAATGTACATATATGTGGATTGGAACTTTTTCTAGTTTGGAGCACTATTTATATTTGTCGGAATTTACCGTTTGGCCGCCAGATTTGGTGGGCCCATTTTATTTTTATTTTTGAAATTCGGTTTCGGGCCCTCATTGGGCATTTGCCCACTGCCACGTGGCATCCAACCATTGGCCCACGCCGACCACTTGCATAGTCACCTGCCACATCATTGTACGGTCTGCCACGTGGATGTATGGACTACCACATGGTGCTTTTTCATTGGTCCACAGCTTGACTCGAAAATGCCAAAAACGAGTGACACGTGGCAGCCTCTGGTGTTGCCATGTCACCATGCTGACGTCATGTTGACGTCAACATGACATGTGTCACCCTTTGCGTGTGCCACGTACACTATATGGATGTTTACATCATCCGTACTGATGCCGACGTCAGCAATATAGACGCTAACTCATCCCGTTGACTAGGCTAGGTTGACCAAAACTTTGACCACGAATATCTTTTGATCCGTAACTCTGTTTGACGAGCCATTTGCACCATTGGAAAGCTTGCGATGCGTTCTTCGCGATGATGCCAATTTCACTGAGTTTTGAGGACTTTGATTTTTTTCCCTTTCTTTGTCTGCTTAGGTCATTTCGAGCTTCCTGAGTTGCTTCTGCGAATTTTGAGTTTTCCTTAGTCTTCTCTAGATCCTTTTTGGACCACTACCATTACTTTTATGTATGAAAACTGAGAGTGAGTATAGTAGTGGGGGTTGAATATATGTAATTACAAATGAGAATGATGGTGTGTGATGACATTTGTCATCATTCTTCCCCCATAACTACCCTCATTCACCCTCCACACCCACCCTTATTTTCCCACACTCACCCCTCACCCCCACTCTCTTTTGCACACACATGAGGGTGGGGATGGTAGTGAATAAGGGTGGCAGTACACCGCCCCCTCCCCATTCTTATGGGGATGGGGGTAAGCGGTGAATGTGTGCAAATGCACACCTTCACCCCTCACTCCCACCCTTGTTTGCCATTGCGCACCTACAACCCCCAATGCTAGATTGAGAACAAAATGAAGAAACATAATAAGCTAGAGTATTACAATGAAAACCAAATTCTATTAGTGAACTAAATGACGAAAAATTTGATATGAATCCAATAAAGATTTCAAGCATGATCATAATTCCACCATGATCCAAGTTTGATGCATGATGGAATGATGCCCTTAGGTGTTTTGTCCAATGCTAAATCAACCCAGATCCTTGAAAGGTAGATTAGAGTTTCAAATCAATAAAAACTTTAACTTTTTATATTGCCTAATTCCAACATCAAAGGGTAAGTTTTCTACATAATTATAAAGCCCCACATTCTACTAGTACACATTTCTTCAATGCTCACATACCTCTTTTATTTGCTTATGAATTGTATTTTGTTCTTTTCTCTAGCCATGTCTATACTACAATGTCATTTGCACTCATTTATGCCATGTTTTTTTGGTATTAAACTTGCTTATATCATGCTTGCCTCACATGCTTATAGACTTAGTGTTTCAAATAGGAGTAGGTTAATAAGTGAAAAAACTTTATTTTTTTGGGTATAAATTTTTTCCTAAATTTGATAAAAAATTTAGAGAAATTATAATTGTTAAAAAATTTAACCATAAAAATAAAACTTTGTCTTTAATGTTTTGGGTTGATTTAAAAAAAAATCAAAATTTAAAAAAAAAAATGAATTGATCAAAATAAATTAAAAAAAAATGTTATTTATTTATGAATTCATTCTTTTAAAAAATACTCTATATTCTTAGGATAGTGATAAATTAAATGAAAACATAAATAAATACATAAAATTAAAATTTTAAGTAAAAATATTGATACTTAAGATTAAAATTTTAAATAAAAATTGCTTAATTGTAAGAGAAAAAATCTATGTGTGTAGGCAAATACCAAGTCCAGATTTGTGATCGTTATAAATTAAGTACAACACATTAAAACGAATAATAAGTGATGAAGTCTTATGATAGAGTGGATTGGGGTTTTTTAAGGTTAGTTTTATTACAGGTAGGGTTGAGCTTAGAGGCTACAGACTGGATTATGAGGTGTGTTTCTTCTGCTAATTATGTCGTTTTGATTAATGACAGCCTGACCGAATTTTTTAACAGCTTAAGAGGACTAAGACAAGGGTGCCAGTTATCTCCACTCCTCTTCTTTCTTGTTGTAGAAGGTTTGAGCAAATCCATTCTGAAGAAGGTTGAGGATAGGAAAATCAAAGGTGTTCTAGTGGCAAAAGGGATAAGAATCACTCGTTTACTTTTTGTAGATGATGTTTTATTATTTGGGAATGTAACTTTTATAGAATGGGAAACTTTTAAGGAAGTATTGGATCTCTTCTGTCTGGCGACAGGGATGCCATTCGGTCCACACAAATCTTTATTTATGGAAGCAGGTTGGATAGAAGAGGAGCTTACAGTACTGAAAGTTATATTGCCTTTTAAATTTAAACTTCTAGAGACTGGTTTTAAGTACCTAGGGTTCTTTCTTAAACCAAACTGTTATTCTTTGGCAGACTCGGGATGGTTGGAGAAAAAAATTGAAAAAATAATCTCATCTTGGAGTCATAGATGGCTTACACTAGGGGGAAGGGTCACTCTTGTTAATTCTATTTTAGAAATAATTCTTGTTTATTAGCTTTCTCTTGCGAATATTCCAAAAGGCATCCTTAATAGAATTAGAAGAAAGATGTTTAGCTTCCTATGGTCCGGAAAAAAAAGAAAACGAAGGAGTGCACCTGATAAACTGGAAAATAATTGCTAAACCAAAGAAGATAGGAGGATGGGGTATTAAAAACATTTTCTTTTTTGGAAAAGCACTGGTAGCTAAAATTTTGTGGAGGTGTCTTATGGTTCCTGGGCTCTGGCAGGAAGTGATTTTCAAAAAATGGTTAAAAAGGAAAACTGTTATTGAATGGTTCAGATAGGGTAGAAAAAATTGGGTCGGGATTTCAAATTGTTGGAGAGCCTTAACTTCATCCTTATCCATCTTATCTGATTGGCTTGTCTGGCAACTTGGAAATGGTTGGGACATCAGAATAGGAGAAGACCCAATGGTTGGGTCTCAATCCTATTATAAACTCTCAAAGAATTTAATTAATAGTTTGCAGGCTCAAGGCATGAATTTTCTTGCACAAATAGGGACTTTTGATTTAGAGGGTCCTAGTATTGGAAGATGGAAGAAGTCAGGGTCACTTGGACTAGAGGGTGAACTAAAAGATGAATGGGATAATTATGTAAAAGGTTCAGAGGGGTTGGGATTTGAACTTAATGTAGAAAATGATACTTCGATTTGGTCATGGAATACCAAAGAAGGGAAAGTAAATGCCAAACAAGCATATGAGTTACAAATGTTGGCGGAGGCGGTGGGAGGTCACTAGTTCTGGTACAAAGATCTATGGACTTGGCAGATTCCTTTAAAAATTAAACTGTTATGTTGGTTAATGTTAGAACAAAAAATACTTACTGGGAAATTTTGATCAAAAGGGGAATAATTGGTCCTAGTAGATGTTCACTCCGTGGTGAAGCTGAGGAAACTCTAAATCATATGTTTATTGACTGCACTTTCACCAAAGATATTTGGCACAAAATTTTAAAGGAATAAAATCTAAATATTATCTAGGAGGGTGGTCAACTAATTGATTGCTTTCAGTTGTGGATCCGTAAGTCAGACTTCTGGAAAGAATTGCCTTGTTACATCTGTTGGGAGATATGGAAGCACATGAACTTGGTCATATTTGAGGATCATCAAACTTCATAGATAAAGGTTTGCAATAGAATTTTACAGGAATTGGGGGAAAACAAAAACAACTTTTATGTTCAACATGATAGGATTACTTGACCTCCTCTACTAGACTGGAATCTGGCAGTAGGCTTTTTTTACAGAGCCTCACAATGTGAGGGCACAAAATGTCGAGCAGGAGATGTACTAAAATGTCCAGATGTGGGTACTTTTAGTCTAATGACGAATTGTGGCACCAAAACAAATACCAGGG
>ML791435.1:125878-137714 GCA_009831015.1 Picea engelmannii
CGTGGTTCAGCTATGGTGGCGAGGAGCGCCCGCTTCTCTTCCTTTGCTCTTTTCCTGATGATGGAGGTCGCCAGAGCCAAGGCCCGCTCCAGCTGCTCCCTCCTTTGCCTTTGAGCTTTGCGAGCATCCCAGGCCGCGCCACGACGCGGTCTGCCTCTTTTCCTAATCATGGGGAGCGAGTGGAACAAGTACCGTAAAAGACAGATGCGCCAAGACACAATTGAATTGAGTTGCAGGGCACAAGCATGCTTACCCTGTTCTAAATCAAACGTCAAAGGATCCCCCGCTAATGCGAAGAGTCTGAGCACTAAAGAAACAGGGCTGCACCATAGCAATCCAACGAGAATTGGAGCCGAAGCAGGTGCCGCCTTGCTCTTCCCTGTCGTGGAGGAATTCATATAACCATAGACCGAAATCATTTGCCAACACTTATCCTCTCCCGTCCCGAGTGCGCTGTGAATGAACGCGCGAGGGGGGGTTACCGTCAACTTAAATTTGCTGCAGAGGTCGTCCCTCATCGTAAATATTGGCTTGTGGGTGGCGGCCCTCGGCATTTAAGCCGAGGCCAAGTGCACCTCCATCTGTCTCCCCATGTCCGCGTGGCACCCCATCCGAGGTGTGTCATTATAGTTATACAATCACATTCACTTAAAATAATGTGAAACTATCATCCCACTCAATAACACAATAACTCGAACTAAGTTCATGTCCTAAATTATAAGAGGTTAACAATATACTAAATTATAAAATGTTTATAATATACTATATAAATAGATATGAATAAATTTCAGCCTTTTAAAAAATTAAATAAGCTTCAATAATGACTTATAAATTTTAAACAAATATATTATGACTAAATTAAAAAAACACAAATAAATCCTGTCAAATTTAACCATCGAGTCCTAATAAAAAGTTTCAAGTGCTTCCTCCCACCAAACCCAGATAAGTTGCCAAATATCCGTTAAAAAACAATAACAATAATAAATAAACTGTCATATCCCTAGGCAAAAAAAACAATAGCAATTATCATATGAACGGCCGTAATAAAATATTACATCGACAACCACGCCACTACTTCGCCATTATCGCGACTCATCTCTTTTTCATCGCCGTTTCCTCTTCTCTGTGTGACACGTGCCAATCTACCAAGAGACTATCTCGTTGACTTACAACAACTGGCCGACAACCCGAAACCGAGTAGCAGTGGTCCGACGCGGACACGCTCTTGTCCACGTTGCATCTGACGCGGGGGTGATCTGACTACCGCGAAACGGCTCTCCAACCGCCTCAACGCGGACAGGTTTCCGGGCCGCGAAGGTTTCCGAGTTCCCCTTCCCCACCATGAATCGGCATCTCCTCGGACCCAACAACAAATCCGCAAAGCTAAGGTGGCTTTCTACATATGTCGAATGCCCAACTACCAAACCACTACATCTCGTTCGAAATTCGTGGATCTATCTATGCTATGCACAGTGCAGCTCCAGTATTTTCCTTCTCCTCCTGCTTGAATCCATTCTTCCAGACGAGCTTAATAGCGATCTGAAGGCAATCTCTGTGTCAATTGAAGGCAAATGGGGAACTGCGTGGGAACAAAGGGGAGAGCACCGGCGGCCCAATATTACAATACAGACGGCAGTGCCAATCACCAGCCAGAGCAGCCGAAGAAGAACACGACGGGAAATCATCCTTATGACGTCGCCGTCGCCGCTGCGGACTCTCAGCCTCGCAAATCCCCCCCCGAGACCCACAAGGCAGCAGCAGAGCCCGTACCGTCGCCAAGGCCGGTCACCAGGCAGCCGGACGGGCCCGTGCTGGGGCGCCCGATGGAGGACGTCCGGTCGACCTACACGTTCGGGCGCGAGCTCGGGCGCGGGCAGTTCGGCGTAACCCACCTGTGCACGCACAAGCTGACCGGCGAGCAGTTCGCGTGCAAGACCATCGCGAAGCGGAAGCTGGCGAACAAGGAGGACATCGAGGACGTGAGGAGGGAGGTCCAGATCATGCACCACCTGACGGGGCAGCCCAATGTGGTCGAGCTCAAGGGCGCCTACGAGGACAAGCAGTCAGTCCACCTCGTCATGGAGCTCTGCGCCGGCGGGGAGCTCTTTGATCGAATCATTGCCAAGGGCCACTACACCGAGAGGGCCGCATCCTCCCTCTGCAGGACCATTGTCCAGGTCGTCCACACCTGTCATTCCATGGGTGTTGTCCACCGGGATCTCAAGCCAGAGAATTTCCTTCTTCTCAACAAGGACGAGAATTCCCCCCTCAAGGCCACCGATTTTGGCCTCTCTGTCTTCGTCAAACCAGGTAGGTCTTCTAATTAATTACTCTGTTTCTCCCTTTAAAAAAATTGTAACTAACTTCTGCCCCCCTTTAATTTCATTGTTTTTTTCCATTTCTTTTATTTTCATCAAATTTTGGTTCTTTGAATGTTATGTTGAGGGTGCTCACCATCCCGGTTTCCAATCTCATGGACATCTCTTTCCTGCCATTCTCAATAGTAAATACTATGTTGTATTAACACCCAGTTCTTCCTAGCTAGTTTGGTAGATAAATCTTAGAAAAAGATACCGATGAATTTCATAGCGAAATTGAAATTGATCTCATTATTGTAAATTTCTTCTAGCATTGCTAGTATCAGAAATTGTAACATCAATTTCGTACTTGCAGTCCAAAGCCGACATGAAAGCAGAAAATGTTACATTGCTAATGGTTTTCGTGTCCTCATGCCTTGTTCGTCCCCTCTCTAACCTGTGGTTGTTATCTATGTGATGTCCATATAAGCTATCTTATTATAGTGGCATATATCCCTATGATGGGATTTGGTTTCACCAAGGGAATACTCTCCTCCTTCTAATGGGTTTATAATGTATGTGCTGGGATAGATATACACTCCCACATTCAGATACATATATTAAGATTTCGCTTTAGAATCCTTAACTTTAAGAATTAACATTCAAAGTACTCCCTCTTCTATGATTATAACTTTAGAGTGTTTAGGATTTCTCTGGTTTCCTGTTTTTTTGGGTATTGTTTTTAGCCTGGGCCTTGTTGGCAGGTTGACCCATCAGCAGACTCAGATTTGGCCTGTCATGTCTGATGCAGTCAATTCAGGTTTTTTTTTTTGGCTGACTTGGCTGTATCAGATGCTGACTCGGCCAAGTTGGATTCTGACTTGGCCTCTGGTCGAGTTAGTGTCTGAGTTGTGCCAGTTTTGATTAAAAAAAAACAATCTGTAACATCGTTTATAATGTATGTGTAGATACACACTCCCACACCCACATCCACATATAGCCAGCCACTAGTAGAATGCTGTGGCAATGCATAAATTATTTTACATCATGAAAAGATTGCAAGAGAGCATAAACTCTATATGCTTTAGTGTTTTTACTTTTTTGTCATGATACATTCACAGTGAGGTGTCTGATCTTTCCTTGTGGATGTATCTGTGTTTAAAAAGAATTGCAATAGTAGTTATTACTGCATCCATATATGTTTATTATAGATTTAGGTAAGATTACATGGCATTTACCCTAGCCAGCCACTAGTAGAATGCTGTGGCAATGCATAAATTATTTTGCATCATGAAAAGATTGCAAGAGAGCATAAACTCTATATTCTTTAGTGTTTTTACTTTTTTGTAATGATACATTCACAGTGAGGTGTCTGATCTTTCCTTGTGGATGTATCTGCGTTTAAAAGGAATTGGAATAGTAGTTATTACTGCATCCATATATGTTTATTATAGATTTAGGTAAGATTACATGGCATTTACCCTGTCAGTTAGGAGCGATGAGTACTCCCTCTTCTATAATTACAACTTTGGAGTGTTTAGGGTTTCTTTCTTTTCTGTATTGTTTTAAGCCTGGGTCTTGCTGGCAGGTTGACGAATCAGCAGATGCAAATTCGGTCAGTAATGCCCAGAGTCAGGGTCTTTTGGCTGACTTGTCTGTGTCAGATGCTGACTGGGCCTCTGGTTGAGTTAATGTCAAAGTCGGACTGGTTTTGATCCAAAACTGATCTGTCTCGGCTGAGCACACCAGTTATAATGTATGTGCCCATATAGATACACATTCCCGCACCCACATATGCATATATCCAGCCACTAGCAGAATGCTGTGGTCATGTGTAAATTATCAAACATCACAAATAAAATTGCAAGAGAGCATAAACTCTGTATGCTTTAGTATTTTTGCAATGATACATTCACAGTGAGGTGTCTGATCACTCTGTATGGATGTATTTGTGTTTAAAAAGAGTTGCAATAGTAGTTATTACAGCATCCGTATATGTATATCGTGGATTTAGGTAGGAGTACATGGCCTTTGCTTTATCCTCTTAAGTTAGGAGCTATTGTTACCAAGGTTATTCGAAATGGTGGATATCATGTTATGTTTTCAACCAGTTTAGCAACAACTTAAATCATATAGGGAACAGGGGTTTGGGGGTGGGGAATCTCAATTATATAGGATCCTGAACCTATGGGCAAATGCAATTTCAATGGTATATCATGCTAGATCTGTAGGCTGTTGTCTTACAGGCGAATGGAAACCCCTGATCATACAGTGGACTGAACATGAAAAATAGAATGGGCTAATAGTCACCATTTAGATATCATCGGAAAGAATTTTGGAGATTTAAATTGATCAATTAACAACATTTCTAGCAGAGATTTGACACTAGCATTTTATGTCAAAACTTTAATAATTAGCCAAAATTTTCCATTGAATTTAAAATTCATTTAACTATCCAAAAAGGTACAGAGAGTTCAGCACTGCTTCGATTAGAATAAACACAAACCACTATTTATGTCTTACACAGCCTGCTCAACTATCTTCTATATTGTGACCAGAAGCCTATTTTTTTTTCTTGTTTTTGGAAAATGAATCTTATATTTCATTGCTGAACAAAAGAGAATACATCAATGTGCCACCATATCTGCCTTGGCTCCCATCTCAAGACAGATCTTGACTGCCAACAAAAATTAACAGCATTAACCTACAGGGGTTGCCCTAAATTAATTCTGACAGACGCGTATACACAGTTAGTTGTTTCACTAGGCTACTAGCTATGTTTTTGGGAGCGAAGGTGAAGTAGGAGTGGGAAGTGCCAATTTTCAAAAGCTTCCTAGAGTGGAGCATTCTGGGAGCGTTTTTTATATAATATATATTGTAATATATTTTGATGCATTATATTTAAAAAAACATGCAGAATGTTGAATTAGTTGCAGAGAACATCAAAACATAGATTTAACTATGGGATTAATGATGATCATTAAAGCATCAACCATTTAGTACACATATAACATCAATCATCTAACAGTTATAGCATTGTCATCAAATGATCGACCACAGCATCAACCCTCAAGTTTCAACAGATAACAATTGTCATCAACAAACTGTAACAGATAAAATCAACCCGAAATGAAATGGAGCATCATAGTCATGACCAAACAGTTGTAATATGCAGTCAACAGTTCAAAGGTAGGTTCAAAGTTCAAAATTCAAACTTAAACTGTCATATAATATTTACAAAATAGGCCATGAAACCACAATAAAGACAAAGTACTCAGTCCTAGAAACTAGATTCTAAACAGAAAAAGACAAATAAATCTACTAGCTACTAAGATTTCCTCTTGCCACGAGAAATTACTAATTTATTTTCCCGTGATCTATGAATAACAGGAGTAAGATTAGGTGGAAGTCGTTGTGGAACACGACCATGTGCTACACGCCCCCATGCAACGCTGGAGGTTGTGAAGCTAAAGGCAAAGCTGCTACACTTGGAAACTTGGTGTTGGATGGGGGTGGCATCTTTACTGTATGATCACCGTCATGATTCCCATCAGCCAAAATTTCAGCTTCTAAGGGCTCGAAAGCTATGGCTCCATCTTCCAAATTAGCCTCCTTTTGATTGTTGTTCCAAGTCGTATATGTTCTATCATTCTTCTCCACCTCACAATCACAATTCACGGGACAATAACCTCAAGTTGTAGTGCACATAAACCAAGCTTTCTACTTGGTCTACATTTAGGATATTTCTCTTCATGCTATGGATGAAGCTATAGCCTATAGGTACTCCAACACCTCTCTGTAAAAGAAGTGTTAATAACTTGTGAAAGCAACCCAACCACTAATTTATGTAGAGATGATGTGGTAGAAGCACCATACATGTTCCACTATTTGATAGGATTCAACCTATCTTGATCTTTAGTTGCATGCAAGTCAGAAACAACTCCATGCTCACTGATGTACTTGCTCAATTTGCTTCATACTTGAGTAGACTCTTCTTCTTCAAGGACCAACTTGTCTAATGCAAGCACCTACCCACTCTGTACATCTATATCTTTGTGTGGTTTTCTCCTAACCCCACCCCTAGGTGTTGGTTAGGCTAATCAAGATGGAGAATAATATTTGGGTGTAAGGACATATGCTAAGGCATGGGGTGGAATATTGAGATTCTCCCACCTTTTGACCACATCTTTATGAATATACACGGTCACATATCTCTACTCAACAATGTCCTTGATTTGGATTAACATGTTTTCCATCTATTCATAAACCTCCTCAATCACTAGTTGCTCTGTATTTGCAAACTGAATCATATTATACATGGGCTTGGTAAATTGTAGAACATAACTAACTTGTGTCCAAAACTGACCATGAACAATGGTGTCATCCACCTCCTGAAATTCATGTATATCATATGAGGATGCAGTCCTATCTTTAAAACCTTGCCACGAACCACCTGAGTCTATACTAGCCAATGCCTCTCTTACCTTCAAAAGGTGTGAAGGGTGTGGTAATAACTAGTAAATTTTGGTCTTTGCAATCTTAAGTAGCTCCAACGTAGACTGATTCCGGAAAATATAGTGGCCATCTATGATTGGTAATAAATTTTATTACTCTCTTCCCTTTCTTGTAAAATGCATTGATCCATTTATAATCATGCCCCTTCAACTTAATGATATCATGCATCATCAAGACTCAAGAGGTTCAATGTGTGAACCAAAAACCCAAACTGAAATATGTTAGGGTACATATCCACAACGATTGTTCCTGTTGCCTTGCAATTAGCAACATTATCAATAATGAGTTGAATGACATTGTATAGTGCAATCCCTTGAACGGTTTTAATTAAGGGTTTTGCAATGTTAATATCGGTCTTGTAATGATCCAAGTAGTCATTGGCCAAAAGGAAGACTACACCAAGAATATTTATCAATGGTTCGCCTTTAACATTTGTCCAACCATCAGATACAATGGAGACTCCATATTTGGTCCAATCATTTGGAAAATGTCCTAGAGCGCTATGGATTTTGGCTCTTTCCTTGTCAAGTCCCATGGTTCTAGCTTTGTCATACCTAGGGCTCTTGTATCTTTCGGCAGGATTGTTGATGGCTTGTACATTTTCATGCTCATAGGGTGAGCGAAGAACGTTGAATGGTCTGCCACATGCATAAAGAACTGTGAACACCTTTGCATCCATGTCATCTTTACAACCTTCGTCAAGGAAATCTAATATTGTTCTACGCCCTGAATGCATGGGCGAGAATCCACTAGCATGGGGGGATGGGGATTGGCCATTAAACATTGTATATAAGCCTAAGGTCTTAGATTCAACCTTTGATTTTTTGGATTTGTTTTGTGCTTCCTCCTCTTCCCCGATGTATTTTTTTTCTATCTTTTGTAGGCACTTTATTGCATGTTTTGATTCTTATACTCTTCTTTTTATTACTTGGCACAATCCCACAAAGATGCTTCCTCACACAGGTATATGAACCTATGTAATTTGTGTTACAATGGGGGCATGTAAATTTAGTGGTTCCACCCCCTTTCCCTCCCTCATGCCTTGTCACATACTTCCACAAGGGTGTTGAACTCTCTTTCAGTTTATTTCCATCATCACTGTTAGCTTCATCATCCCCTTCCATTTCTTACTTCTCTCCATGGTATGGGCCACTTCCTACTTCCTCCTCATCATTGGTATTTTGATTTCCCAACAACACCATCATAATAAAAAATGGAACCATAATGATAAACCACATACTTATTCTTCTTCTTGAGAATAACCTGCTTCTTGCAATAGATAGAGGGAGCAGGAGGAATGGGAAAGAGTAGTAGAAGAGAACATTCAACATAGAAAATATACAAGTTTACAACACATGGAAAAAACAAGCAAGAATGGGCTTAGAGCCTACCTCTTCAACTCTCCAATGGTGGTTGAATGTAATTATGGCATCCTTCAATCTCCCTTCCAAGCTCTCACAAATATGCTCCTCAACAACTAGCAAGAAGCCCACTCAAAACCCTAGCAAAGATGAGTGAAATGAGTCATAGAATGAAAGCAAATGGAGTGAAAAAGTGTTTTAATTCATCAAGAAACCCTAGCCATGAGTTATTTTCCATATTGGAACCGTGCTTTGGTCCCACAAGCAAAAAACAAAAAAAATCACTCAAGTTCTGTGTCAACATTTTAATCTTGCAAGGAGCTCTCAGGGAGCATTTTTAATGGCCTTGGGAGTGTTTCGGGAGTGTGTAGGTAGGGTGCTTCCCATAGAGGCAAGGAGTGCTCCAAAATGCTTGGGAGCACACTTCCTAAAAAGCTTTAGAGTGGGAGGGACTTGGAAGTGCTCTTCCAAGGGTGCTTCCTCTTGGAGCTCGCTTAGGGAATGTGGGGCGGGAGGGGGGGCGGGGCGGGAGGGGGGGGCGTGCACAAAGTTGTGGGTTTCCCATGCCATGAAGAACCTACAAGAATGTTGTGGCAAGATATTGATGTGCACGAAGTTACAAAAGGAAAATATTGCAAACATTTTCCAAAATCCCAAAATTAAGAATGGAAGAAATGAAGCCTGCAAGATTTGCAAGCATTACAACAAGCATGGTCACAATAAAGAGGAGTGTTGGGAGTTGCACCCATAATTGCTTCTTAAAAATAGGACTGGAGGAATTTTTGCTGCCTCAATCTTAGGTTGAACAAAAGAAGCCGATGATACTCAAGTTTCAATGGCTAGAAAGAGTTAAATTTCTCCTAACCAAGCACCGGACAGTTAATTGCTAGAAAATCCTTGCTTCAATAAATTATTAAGCAGATTTAACTGAATAAAAGCACAAGTGAATTTTAGTGAAACATTACAGCGGAGGCATAAATACCGAAACCATACACAATGTACGCACGTAATTTCTAGGTAAAATACCCCTGAAAAACCCCTAAGGGAAAACCAGTACCTTGTTGATTTTATTAAATAAACTCCTAGGCTCTCGTCCCGGGATAATGGCCCACCTGAGGAAAATACAAATCAACAAATTAGCCTAGCCTATCACTTGGCTGCTACTATTTTGTTGCCCCTTTGCTCCTTTCCTCTGCCCCTGCCCCTGCACACTTGGATAGAAATTCTTCTCCACCCAATCAATGGGATCTCATTCACTCATTCTATGTGTGTCTCCTTGTCTCACATAGGCTGCCTTTTATAACCTTGAGTTTCCCTAAATCCAAAACCCTAGATCTCCAAAGTGATCAAAGGCTGAGATTAGATCTCACCTTCACTTTAGATCTAATGACTAGGATTTAATTTAACTCACTAATGCCAAATACTTAGGCATTTGACTTAAATTAAAGTTTAAACTCCATTAATTACAAAAGTACATTCACTTTAATAATCACCTTATTAAGGTGAATCTCCTTAGTCTTGAGAGGCATTAAGGATGACTTCCACATGTTAGACACAAAATGATGTGGAAGTACCTGTCTGATGCTACAAACATCAACACCCCCTCTTAGCGAGGAAGGTACTTCTCGAAGAGCCACCTGGAACTGGTTCTTCCTCTAACCCTGGCACAATGTTGCACACATCATCTTGCACACTGGCATCCCACCAACCCTGTTGGTCAGTTGCTCCCTGAATACTAGAAGTCACAAAATCGATGACGCTACAAATCAATGCCACGAAATTTGGAAACTTTGTCGAAGGCCTGCTCTCCCTCAATGTGCTCCTAGGAGCCTCTTGCTCCTGAGCATCCATCTATGTCATCTTGTACCAACTCAGTCTCTTGACAAAATTGGAAGGGGTTAACTCTCTCTTCCCATCTGAAGGTAGACTCCCCACAAAATTGGAAGTCTGCGAAATCTACCCCTCCTTCGACTGCTCACCCTTCAGAGCCTCCTGCTCCTCATCCTCCACCACTGACATCGATCCATGATCCAAGATCCCCTTGGATCCTCTTACAGGCTTGCCTTGAAACCTGTATACCTTTCACTCTTTGACACCAAGAACTTGTGTTGAGTCTATGTCAGATCCCTTCGACCGAATAAGAACCCGACCATCCTCGAAAGAGATGGCGCATCCACTGTCCTCCATTGCCGAAATTGAGAGAAACACATCTGCCACCTCTAGAGAACCTCTTGACTATCCCAACTCCCTCTACACCACACTTGGTATGAGTGCCAAGCTCCACATGTAGATCTGAGTCTAGAGAAACTAGTGAACAACTCATGTCCTTATGCAAAGAGTCCTTTGCTCCATCTATGATATGATATGACACTTGGTGATGAAACATCGCAACCATTAGAGGCAACGTTTCACTTTTGGAGCCCCTACACTTGATTTGTCAATGAGCCCTCCACTTCTTGAGGTCACACATGCCACACGGGTGAGATGGAGCATGCATTTATGAGGGACGTCTTGTCTCATGAGCACATTTACTTCATTGTTGAGGCATCGTTGTCTTAGTGACCTATTGACTCTTGTATCATGGATATTTTGTCTTGTTGCCTTATCTCTAGGGTTTGTGAGAGATACAAACATTATTTTATGTTTTTTGGGCTTTTGATGGATGAGAAGGGTGCTTGATCTCTCATATAAATAGGAGAAGCCGTTCTCACTTGTAAATCATTACTAGAACTTGTGGAGAACATTACTTGTCTACTATGACTTCTATATTTTTGCTATGGATGGATAACTAGAGCACCTTTTTGAGGATTATGTTTTGTGGATGACTTTGCAGCGTCTATGGATTTTCATGTCTAGGGTTTATGGATGAAAACGATTTCTTAAGTAAGTGGTCTCTCTAAATCTTGTTGGATTTTGTTTATGAATGATTATTAAGTGTAATTGTACTTCTCTAGTGGTGGTGGTGCATTCTCTTCATATTGTTCTTGGACAAATCCCTTCATTTAAACGCTTGGAAGATTACGATGTCCCAAGTGCCAAAGCTGCCCACTAAACACATCAAGGCATTTTGGATATTAGTAATTTAGTATAATTCTTATCTTTGCAATGTTTTGATGTGTTCTTGCTCTAGTTAAACCATATGAACAAATTGATGCTTAAATAAGTCTAGTGACCTCATAAAAACATAAAATGTCACTTTCCATTTGTCATTGTTTTAAGGGTTTACAATAGTCAAGATCTGCAGAGTTCAAGCTACCTCTAAAGCTGATGATAGATACTTAAGAGACTTAATAAATCTTGCTGGTTTGTTGCACTGTTTACACAGTTCATTCCTCTATTTTGACCAGCATCTATGGATCTTACACTGGCTTTGTTTCTATGATTTCAGACTAAGGACTTAGGAAACTACCCTAGCCTAGGGGGAAACCCTAAAGTCAATTAAGCTAAGTCATTATAGATTAGAGTGGAAGTGCCAATTACCTTAAATTGATTAGCACAATTAACCCAAGAAACCAATCCGATACTTCAAAGATGTTGCAAAAAAATGTGACTTGGAGAGTTACAAAATGGTTTAGTGACAGGAAGCTCCATGGGGCGCTTCATTACTTTACATGTCAGTCTATAGATGATAGATTCATAGCATTTAGCAACTAGACTCTAGAG
>ML791435.1:190945-202064 GCA_009831015.1 Picea engelmannii
ACCTTTGATGAAGCCTCCCTGGTTCTCTGGAACTATTAGAGGGAGAATGTTTTTCAATCTGTTTGCGATGACCTTCATAAGGATTTTGTAACTTGTGTTACAGAGGGAGATCGGCCTGAATCGGCTAAAGCTCAGCGCTCCTTTCTCTTTAGGGATGAGTGCCAGGAAGGTTGAATTTGTGTTTCCTCCTAGCTTGCTGTTCGCTTGTGATTTTCTTATCATTTTGGTTAGGTCCAATTTGATTATTTCCCAACAATGCTGAAAGAATCTTGCAGTAAATCCATCTGGTCCAGGTGCTTTATCCAGGTGCATTTGGTCCACTGCGTCTTTTATTTCTTGTTGTGTGACTTCCTCCATGAGCTTGAGATTGATATCTTCATTTATTAGGTTTGGGACAATAGATAGGGGGTACATTTGAGGGTCGATGCTTGGCCTTTGCGTTTCTGAGTAGAGAGTTATGAATGTTTCAAAAGCTTCCTGCCTAATGCCCTCTGGCTCAGAGATTGTAACGTTTTGGACTTGAATTTCTGTTACAATCTTATATTGTTTTCTTGCTTCCGCTTGCTTGTGGAAATAACTTGTATTTTTGTCTCCTTCCTTCAACCACAGACTTCGGGACTTCTGCCTCCAGTATCCTTCTTCCTCTCTGCAGGCTTTCTGCCATTGCCTTTGAAGTTGTTCCTCTTTAAGCAAGTCTTGCTGAGTAATCTCCTTCCTTTCCAGAACGAACTGATGACTTTCCAGATGCCTTTGGGCTTCTAGTCGCAGGGCGATTGGATTAGATTGATTCTTTTCCCATTCTTTTAGTGCGGCCTTAAGTCTTCTCAATTTTTCTTCCCAAACGTAAAATGCAGAGCCATTGACCTTGCTTGTCCAGATGCTGGAGACTTTGTGCAGAAAGTCTTTATCCTGTATCCATGAGCGATTGAATCTGAAGGGGATGGGCCCCTGGCCTTGGTCCTTCCTTAGCTCTAGGCTGATTGGTTTGTGGTCAGAGGTGCTATGGGGGAGAATTTCTGAGGTGGTTGTGAGCCCAAGGGACAGGAACGAGCTTTGGACAAGGAATCTATCCAAATGGGCAGCTATATGCCCCGGACCTACCCTTCTGTTAGTCCAGGTGTAATGTCCCCTGGTCGGCTTAATATCCATTAAATCCCATGCTGAGATTAGCTCCTCCACCCATTCTCTAGCTTGGTCCCTTACAATAGATCCTCCCCGTTTTTCCTCTTGGGCCAAAGTTACATTTAGGTCCCCTCTTAGTATGATGTTTTATAGCTCATTGTCGGCCAAATAATTTAGGAGGGTTTTCCAGCAATTCTTTTTTTCGTCTATATGTTGTGGGACGTAGATATTAAAGAGACTTATCGTTTGCCCTAAATCCCTATGGAGCAGTTGGGAGAAGATCCAATGCATGCAAAGGTCTGAGCGGATCAGATCTATTTTGGAGGCGTTCCAAAGGGTGCAGAGTCCTCCTGATGCGCCTCTGGCGTTTTCAGCTAAACCCTGGCTGCTTTTCCATACGTTTTTTGAAACTTTCATAGAGTCCTGTTGACTCATCTTGGTTTCCTGGATAAGTAGGATGTCTGTTTTCGTTGCTCTAAGAATGTCCCTGAGAGCTTCTTCCTTCTTTTTTCTACCTAGACCCCTACAGTTCCAGGAAATTAACTTCATTGCTTACTTTGTGGAGGGGAATGGCCTCCTTGGGAGGCCTTGGCTAGCTTCCTGGTTTGCCTTACTACGATCATTTTCTTGATGGTTGGTTGTGCTCCTTTGAGAACGTCTTTGTAGGTTTCCTGGTCTCGTTCCGCTTTTTTGGATTTCCTACCTCTCCCCGGCTTCTTTGGGGTGTCCCAGGCTTCACTCGCTCCTTCTGATTCATTTCCTGATGAGATCTCCCCCTCCTCGGTGCCTTGAGCCTCCTCGTTCCCTGGAGGGGAGACGGGTTTCTCCATTTCCTCTGTTGTTTTTGGGGTTCCGCCGGTATCCGGGACTTGGCCGTCTTTTTCTTCTTCAGCATGAGATTCTTTGCTTGGATTCTCTGATTCGCCTTCCTTTTCCAGTGCTTTGAAGTTGTTTGTCGTCTCTCTATTTCCAGGGTTGCTTTGAGTGGGGGCTGGGTTTTCCCTTCTTGGGCCTTTGTATTTCGACCTTCCTTTCCGGGGTTTCTGCCAACCTTCCTCACCTGCTTTCTCTGTTCTTGGAGTATTTGGAAAGTTTCTCTGAAAATGTCCGTATTTGTGACATCCTCTGCATTTGAACGGGAGCTGCTTGTAGTCCAATTTTTGTAGGTGTTGCCATTCTCCTACCTTCAGTTTTACCGCTTCTGGCAGTCCTATTTCCAAGTCAACTTCCACACAAATTATTGCACAGGAATATTGGTCCTTTGGATCGGCTCTATCAATGTAGTGCCCTAGTCCGTTCCCAATAGCTTGCAGCGACGAGGAGTTCCAGCAATGGATTGGTAGATTTGGGAGTCTGACCCAGACCGGGACGTCTTTTGGCACTTCCAAAGCTGGGTCGAAGTTTGGAGTCCATCGGTTTAGATAAAGGCCCTGTGTACCCATGAATTATGGGTCGTTCTTGAAGATTAGATCGTGGTCCTCCTGGGAGATAAATTCGAAAATATAGTAACCTCTTCCAACCGCGTAGCAAGTTACGCTATTTTTTATTAATGGTCGCCAATTCCTCTGGATCCAGTTGTCTGTTGTCCGGGTTGAGGGCCAAAGGCCCATGAACTGACCTACCATCCCTCGGTCTGAAAGGGAGATCACTACCTTCATTGGCTGTTCCGAGGGGAGATTGATCTCTGGGACGTCATTCAGTTTTTTCACAAAACTTGGTGCTTCCGCTTTGGGTGCATTCTTTCTGCAAGCTGCTATTAGCTTCCTAAAGGACTTGGTTGGGGAGGGAGGGGGCAGCGACTCCCCTCCGCCCTGGCTTGGCATGGCTGCGAGAGAACGAACCCTAGATTTTTCCTGCACGCGCGCGTTTTAGCAGCTTCCCACGAACTGCTTCATAATAAAGTGAAATATTACCTTAAAGAAGAATTTTTTTTCTTTAGCATTAATAACATCAATGCTTACCTTTATTCTTGCCTATCATACTATTCTTTTTAGCCATTATAATGTGATATCTTTAGTTACGTCATGATGATGATGATGATGATTAACGTCCACTAAGATTGAATTGGTCTATTGGACCTTAAGAGGGTAAATGATTGCTTGTGATTCTTTAGAAATTTGTTTATGTGCTCGAAAAACATTAAGAGAAGCTTTCCAAGATGACAATAGTTTTGTTAAGTTAAGAGGTTAGGAAGGTTGGAAGTGTGACACATATTTTAAAAATGAGATCTAATCTCGCTATAGGCTCGACAATCTAAGAGAAAGTGTTTTTCATCTTCAACCTTCCGAGTGTCAGAAAGGTGACACACTCTTTCATCCCATGACGTTTTAGGAATTGACCAACACCCAATTTCACTATGGATCTCATGAGAATTTGTTCTTATCTTAACAATGCTTTTTTTTTCTTTACACTCGTCAAAACAAATAGATAATTTTGATCTTCTAGATTAGGATTGATTACATACTTATAACACCCTAACTTTATTTTTTCCTCTAACTTTTTATCACACCACATTTTCTCCTTCAATTTTGATTTGATGATATTTTGAATAGTATCTTTATTCTGCAAATGGTGTCTTCCATGATTCCCCAATAGTTTATCCAAGATTGAGCATCTTTATGCCATCCTCGATTCAGTCGATGGTGGTTACGACTCGATTTTGAAGCAATTTTAGGAAGGCTATTGTCTTCCGTGTTGTTTAACTTGTTCTTATACGTTAGGTATCTAGTCATAACCATGCTCTCAATGGGGGAGAGGCTTGTTTCTAAGAGGAGGATGGAATAGGGCGTATTTCCTTTAATTTTGAGATTATAGGTTATAAAATTCTTTTGTATGTTCTCTATCTTTCTCCAGTATTCACGAGAGATACTACAGCCCCAGACTTCACATCCATAAAGAATAACATGTGTAATGAGAGTCTCAAAGAGGAGTTTATTCTTATCCCAAATCCAAAGACCGACTGAATTACAATTGTTTTCAATCCCATAATAAGCTTTCCATCCCGCAATAATCCTTTTCTCAATGCTATAATTCCAGTTGAGCTTCTGGTGAATATAAATTCCAAGATATTTGTATGAAGTCACTTCCTCCAATTTGTTTTTGTCATAAACGAACGTATCATAAGTTATTTTATTGGATTTAATAATCATGACCTTAGTCTTATCAATATTAATAGTCATACCCATATTGGAGCAAAAATCCTTGAGGATTCTTAGTTGGTTTTCAAGACCACGGGGACTCCTTTCCATAAGAACGATATCATCAGCATAAAGAAGAAGATTGATGACTATACCAGTGAGAGTAGGGTTGACACAAGCTGCTTTTTCCAAACAATCTTCTAACTTGTCAATGTATATGCCAAAAAGGGTAGGGGAAAAAGGACAACCTTGTTTGACTCCAATATTGCACTTAACATCTTTCAACCAACCCTTAGTGTTTTTAAAGTTAACAATAACGTTCTCATACATCCTTATTGCAACATCCCTCAATTCGAGAGGCACTTTTATCTCTTCCAACCTATTCCAAAGGTTTTTCCTAGGAGCCATGTTAAAATCTTTTCTAAAGTCAACAAAAACAAAAAAAAAGATTGGTTTTAGTATTGCGGAACTCCTCTGCAATGATCCTAAAGGTAATAATATGGTCCACAGTTGAATGATATCTCCTAGACCCGACTTGGCCTTTAGCTCTTTTACTGTGAATTTCTATTCAAAGGCTAATATTCTTTTCCAAAATATTTCCATAAAGATTTGCTAAAATTGGGCTAATCATAATGGTCCTATAGTTATAGGGAATGTGTCTATCCCCATTTTTAAAAATAGGAACAATGAGACTTTGCGTCTAGGGTTTAGGGAAGCCCTTCTTGACTGCTAAATTGAAGAGCTTGTGTATGTGTGGGATAAGGATAAACCCTCCGATTTTAAAAATTTCAGCTTGGTAACCTTCAATGTCCTTAGATTTCCTATTTGCAAGTCGCTTAAACCCGAACTCTATGTCATCTAAAGAAAAAACTGCATCCTCTGTAGGGATAATAGTAATGGTGTGCATGACATTAGGGAACTCATAAAGACTTTTAAGGTAGGAATTCCAGTCCCTTAAGGGAATCATATTATTTTCTTTAGTATTGCAGTTTAGAATTTGGCTCCAGAACTTCTTAGGATCCAGTATAGATAGTTGTGAAAGCTACTCTTGCCTTTTATTGATATAGTACATTTTTTTCCTTTTAATTAGGGATTTGTACGTATTGATCTTATCAAGTTTTAAGGACTCATAAGAAGCATCCCTAATGGCTTTCCTAGCAATTTTACAATCTTTATCATACCAAGGGTTGTTCGTTCTATTATTCTTTTTAAAGGACACCTCGAAAGATAATTTGTTAATAGAAGTGGAAAGGGTAGTTGTAAAATTATGATATAGTTCTTCAATGTTGTCCTTATAAGTTAGGAGATGTAATTTACTATTTAAATCCTTTAAGAAACTTTACTTTTGTCAAAGTGAAATTGTCTTTGATTATCATAATTCTCTTCAATGGCACTCCTGTTCATGGAAAAGTTTAGAGTTAGGGTTAAAGGTTTTTTATCAGGGTTGGGTTCATCGCCATTTAAAAGGTTAAAAGTTGCTATTTGGTTGGAAACAAGGATATTGGATATCACATAATCTACGACACTACTACCTAGCCCATGGTTACAAGTCATTTGGTTGGAGTTTAGCCACTTCATTACTCCATTGCAAATTATTAGGTCTTGAGAGCTGTAGAGCTTGACCAACTCAGTACTAAACAAATTCTCAATTAGGTCTTCAAAGCTTCTTTTGTAGCTATTAGATAAAACAAGGTCCTCATCTAACCATAAAGGATTATGGTTGGAATCAATGCTTAAATGAGTAGCTTGTCTAGTTGCAGTCCTAACATTAAAGTCTCCTAGCAGGAGGATATTACCTTCATTTTTCAAATTATAAATATCTTGTTCTAAATTATTATTGATTCGAAAATTCATCTTTAAAGACTTGGTTAAGTTTTAAGCATGTGTTCAATTACCATTTAGGAATTAAGGAAAGAAGAAGAACTTAATGTGAGATTATAGCAGCCATCATAAAGAAATACAGATTAGAATATAAGCACAAAGAACAACAAAACATAACAACAAGGTTGTTAACAAAGTTCGACAAGATTGCCTACGTCTCCGGGCCTTTGTCTTAGTGGGTGAGGCTTTCTTATTTCTCTTCAATGCTTCAAAATTACATCAGAAATGTATCAAAAGGATTTCAAAATGGCCTAGTTGTGGTCTTCTCGACCTTAAGAATCCAACACAACTAATGACACTAAAAAAGGTTGAGCGTAGCTCTTAGAATTGGCCACCAAAGTTCACTTCCTTAATGCCTTCCCTGCATAAAAATGGCTTCAAGCTTCACAAATTCATCATCATTTTGCCAATTTGAACCCTCTTGGTCTATCAAAAAACCTCTGATTTATATAGGATTTGAGTTGGTGATCCTATCCCAACTTTGTCCCAAGATCTGGCATCAAATCGGGCTCCAGATCCTTAGTTTTGGGAAAACATCTCCCAAAATCAGCATAAAAAACCCCAAAATCTATACAATAAAGTTTAAAAACCCAAATTTGACAAAAATATGGGCACAACCCCTTTTTACCTGGGTCTTGGTCACATGGAGCGCCATGTGTCTGAGCTCTGGGCTAAACACCTATCCATGCCCCTTTCTCTTGACTCCTTGGTCGTTTGCATGGCCATGTGGCCTGTGGCTAGGCCTCTTTTGTGCCCTTTTCAAAGGACAAGCCCTTGGTCTAAGAGCCTGTTCATGTGATCTGGTTGCGGGCTAGCCCCCCGCCGACCAGGTCGTATCCCCAAAACAACGCCTAACTCACAACTTATACCAAGAACCTTGCTTAGGGGCTAAGTCATATGGTTAGCTCGGTCGGTCCGACAGAGGTTGCGAAGTCGTTGGGTTGGAGGATAGGTCGGGTGTTCGATTCCCGGGAGGTAACAAGTTTTTTTTGACCCAACCAACATTGGTTAAATCTAGGGTGCCACACGGTGCCCTCTGATTTGGCCATGTGTCACCCTGTGGTTGGCCCGTATAGTACAATCAAGACATAATTAGGTACCTAGTCAGCTTCCACTCCACTACCGTACAACCACGTGTTGTGCCATGTCAGCATCTATACTTCCAAGTCACCTACCCAGTCAACTGCCATGTCATCATCCATACAACCCAGTCACGCTGCCATGTCAAGATCCATACTGCCCAGTCACCCTACCACGTCATAATCTGTACAACCACCTGTCATCTGTACTGCCACATGTCAGCCTGTCTTTGGGCCACGTCATGTACATAATTCCATGTGTCACGTCCATACAATGCCATGTGTCATTTCTGTAGTGGTCCAACTCAGCCTGAAAATGCCAAAATGAGTGACACATGTCACCTCCTCGTGTTGCCACATGTCTCTGCTGACGTCACTTGTCGTATTGCTAACGCTGAAAATACGGCTTGTTGATTTTGACCAGTTGACTTTTTTCACTGTTTGGGAAATCAATCAGAACACGATATCTTTCGCATATGGTGTCCATTTTCAAAAAAAATTATATGGCTGGAATCAACACACCCGACGCAATGGCACCAATTTCATCCGATTCCAAGAACTTTGATTTTTAGGCCTTCCTGGATCCATTTTGGATCAATTATAAGGACAATTGCTATCTAGATTGTTTTTCTTATAAAAAGTAGAATTAATAGGTGCAAAATAACAAATTGTTGTATACATCTTCTTAGCATTGGTGTGTAAAATTTCCATCCAAATGTACTGATTTAGAGGGTTGATCTTATGAAGTTGAATGTGAGGAGAAATGTTCTTTCTAATATAACAAGCTATGCCTCCTATCCCTCTACGGTGGGACTTTTTGTTCCATGCCAACCACAAGACAAATCCTTCTATGTTAGGGACCTTAGACTCTTCATGCTCCCAAGTTTCAACTAGAAAAACAATATCAATATCACTTGGGATCCAACTTATCATAGGACCTTTGCGCCATGGAAAGCCACGACAGTTCCAAAAAAGGATCCTAAGTGTCCCAAATTCCTATTTATTATTATCCTTTTGGTTTCTATCCGTTTGAAAAAAATTCATATACTTTCGGAAAAAATTTCAAAAGTAAAGTTATATGTCTTCCATTAAGATATTTAGACGTATTTTTAAGTTTTTTTTTTTTTATATATATTTTTCGAGGCATTTACATGGAGAACTAATTTAGTTTGCAAATGATTTTTTAATATAAACCCCAAACAAAGAGTTGAGTTAAAATTTAATCATTTTCTTTAATGGTTATTAGGTTGTATATGTTATTTAATTTAATTCTTATTTTATCAGCATTCTTATAGTTTATACATTTTTGGTGATTGGTGGAGTGTTTATTTATTGTAGGACATTTCAAAATCCACTTACTGATGTTCAATTGTCTAATTCAATATTCACGCACAACTTTAATCAAAATAAGGTTAGGGTTCTTACATATGAGGGTTTTTTTTTCTTACAATTTGTTGATGTTATTTTAAAATTTAACTTCAGCTTCTTGATATGAGATTTTCGTGAATGCATATCTCTTTTCATAAATTAATTACTAGCATTTTAGCTATTTTGTAATTCTATATACAATACAATATTTTTCACCATTTAATTTATCAATAAAGTTTGATTTTTAATATGATACGTATCTTATTGTGAATTTTCAATTCCTCCTCAATGATATACATCAAATAATAGAATAAAATAATAATAATAATAATAATAATAATAATAATAATAATAATAATAAATACAATACAATAAAATAAAGATACAAAACGGACTGAGCAACATCAGTTCCAAAAAATGCATTCCATTAAGAGGGAGTTGGCCGAAGAAGGATATAACCTAATTTATGAACAAATTGGGGGATAATATCCATTCCGAAGAAATAGGAAAGAAAGGGCGTTGAGATAGAAGAGCTTTTATGACGATGCAGAATATGGAAAATGAGGTTTTAGCAATCATTGGTACTTGGGAATGCGTAGTGAGTGGTTTTATCCACGAAGTGGGTCATCATGATTTTTGTGTTGCCATCCACATGCGTGTGGAGGTATTCAAAACACCAAATCTATATCACACCTAACAACTTGCATTATTAAAAAAAATTTAACAACTTGCATTATTATTTCATTATTATTGTTAATAAGTATACACATCACATTAAATATAAAAATGCATATCAAATCTATGCATTTTCACTTATCTAAATTCCCTATATGTTAATAATCTCACTTATCTAAATTCCCTATATAATAAATCCATACGGATGAATCTCTCTAACAAGTATCTACTAGGTCTCATTCTGCGGCCGGTAAAGCAAGAAGTTTAGACAATTTCAAAAAAGATTGCGACGCTATCATTCTTGTTCCCTCGATTTGACTCGCCCTCGAATGAACTGAAAAGAAAATAAGGCGACCATCATTCGCGTTTATATAATTCCATACAACATGCACCCAACTCCAATCTTTTATTACTAAATTCCATGAACCAACATCATATAAAGTAAAAAGTGATTAAGAATTTTTCAAGTGTCATAAGTCTTCTTTATGACACAACTTATTTCAACCTTTGTAAGTCTTCTTTATGTGGATTTCCTCTCCAAAAAAGCCCTGCTCCTCCCTCCGAACCAAATTTGTTTTTCATATTGGGAGGATGGCAACTAGGGACTCACATATAAGATCAAGCTTTGAATTATTTCTGAATTCAATTACTCACTGCCAGTCTTGACAGCTCCTCGGCCGAGTCATCCGATTACTAGTATAAAAGTGAACTCTGTTATAATTTACTGGCAGTCTTGACACTGGCAGTCTTGACAGCTCCTAGGCAGAGATCAACCACCTAATTGCTAGTTAAGAGACAAAAGAAATATATCGCTGGCAGTCTGGACAACTGTCTGGTAATTAAAATTGCAGATCGTGAGCTTAAATTCACTTTGAATGTCATCTATTGCTGGTTTATGGAACCTAGCTTGTTGCTGTATTTTCCTGGTTTATTGTGGCTGTATGGAACTAATCTTATGTAAATTATTATATTCTGTTTGAATATATAGAGTAATTTTTTCACGTGGAAAAAAAAGTCTTCTTTATGACACTTAAATGGTGAATCATATCATACATATAGTTTTTTATAAGACAACTTATATGGTGAAATAATGAATTTCTAATATTGCATTCGATTTCAATTTTTTTTTATGAACCAATATCATATGACATGAACATGAAAAAAATTAAAATGTCTTCCACCTTTAAAATGAGAAGTCTTCTTATGAAAGGAATGATACACTGAATTTATGATTTTTTATTATTAACTTTTTTCTATATTATTGTAATGTGATAGAATCTTTCATCGAATTTATGATTTTTTATTATTAACTTTTTTCTATTGTAATGTGATAGAATCTTTCATCGTTTCAATAAAATATAGTTGGTAATTTTGGCATCATTAAGGTATTTTTAATATGTAATTATTATTTATGTGATATCACAAATTTTATAAGGGTGGTAAGTGTGGGGGATCATATTAGATTTTGAGAGAAAATTTGAAATAATGTTTTTTTGGGGTTTAGAAAAGTCTACAAACAATCAAGCTAAGTCTTATGCTCTTTATCAAGGTCTTCTCCTAGTAAAGGAAATCAAAACAAAGTTCTTGATTGTCATAGGAGACTCAAGCATAACTATCAAATTTATGGTCTTGAAATCAATCTCGTCTGATAGCAAGCTCACTTCGATTATAAATGGAATCCAAAAGGAGATATGTAGCCTACATAAGGTCTCATTCTTCCAGGCTTTAAAAGAACACAACTACCAGGCCGATTCCCTAGCCAATGAGGTTGCCACCCTTAAAATAGGTGCACTTCGAAAAAATGGGGGTTGGTGCTTTCATGCAATTTCTTAACTCCCTTAGATTCTAGATATGAAG
>ML791435.1:202379-221537 GCA_009831015.1 Picea engelmannii
CACACTCATGGATTATATGAAAGCTTAGGAGTTTAGAAGGGTTATTCAAAAGCATGAAGAGTCCATACAATGCAACATAATCTCTCTCTTTTCAGTGACTTCTAAGGTTCATGAAAAATGAACATCAATGCACTTCACAAAATGCAATAATTATGAATACTCTAGTCCAACAAAAGTGGAAAATCGATGTCTTAGACGAAAAATGTATTATGTTGAGGAATATGGTCATCAATCTTAGTAAATATTCTCATTATGCATCTTCCAACCATGGGATGTCAATAAATTTAGTCCAAGCGAATTTTAAGGAGGAAGATGCAGTTCACCAAATGATGGACGACATGGATCTTGGAAGCCAAAACTCCCTTCCTTCCAACATCAAGTGGGAAGAAGCCAACAATCATCATGTCTCTCGTTAATATATATGTTTAGTAAAACAATTATAATTTTAGGTGTTTTTCCAAAGTTATATGCATGTAAGGAATTTTGGGATGTATTAACAATGGACTTTTGCAAGCTCTATTTTGTGGCATATGATAGCTGCCTATTTTGCTTGAAAACACATGATAACAATATTTTGTACTTTTTATGTTTAGATAAAAAAAATTCCATGTTACAAAGTTCGAGGAAAGTCCTTGAGTACTTCCCCTCATTTTGAGGATACCCAGGGTAAACCCTAGAATATTCAAGGCACAAGATTAATTAACAACATGAATTTTCAAAGCCATTACAATAATATACTCATTAAGAGCTCAATATGTCATTTGCGAGAATTGAATCTAGGCGAGGAGGATAACAATCATTCCTCCCAACCACTTGAGCTAAACCCAATTGACAATTTTTTACTTTGAGCACTTGGACATGTGGAATCACGTGAGTCACTTTTTACTTTGACTCAATTTTAATTTAAAATATATTAACGCGTGAAACTTAAAGAGATTTAAATATATTTTATATTTTTTTATCTATTTTTTTACGTTTAATAAGTAAAAGTTAATATCATTATCATCAATTAAGAAAATTATTTTCCATTTTTAAAGTCAAAATAATAATTGTTACTTTTTTCTCTTCTTTTCAATATGAGCACTCCACCACCTATTCCAAAAACTCAACCTATCAGGTGGAGGCCCACCAAAATCACCCTAGAGATCCTTTACGATTATATGGAATCATTAGAAAAAAGGAGAGAAGCGAGACATACCAAAATCCAAATAGAGTTAGAATCATTAGAAAAAGACTCTACTTTCTAGGAATTTTCTATTTGGCACCTATTAATTCTACTTTTTATAAGAAAAAAAATCTAGATAGCAATTGTCCCTATAATAATTTAGAACAAGATATTTATAATTTGAAAAATGAAAGTAATATCCTCCTGATAGGAGACTTTAATGCTAGGACTGCAACTAACCAAGATATTCTTTTAAGCATTGATTCCAACCATAATCCTTTATGGCTAGATGAGGACCTTGTTTTATCTAATAGCTACAAAAGAAGCTCTAAAGACCTAATTGAGAATTTGTTTGGTACTGAGCTGGTCAAGCTCTGCAACTCTCAAGACCTAATAATTTGCAATGGAGTATTGAAGTGGATAAACTCCAACCAGATGACTTGTATTCATGGGCTAGGTAGTAGTGTCGTAGATTATGTGATATCTGATATCCTCGTTTCCAAGCAAATATAAACTTTTAACCTTTTAAATGACCATGAACCTGACACTGATCATAAAACTTTAACCTTAACTCTAAAATTTTACATGAACATGAGCACCATTGAAGAGAATTCCGATAATCAAATACAATTGCGCTTTAACAAAAGTAAAGTTGACGTTTTCTTAAAGGATTTAAATAGTAAATTACATCTCCTAACTTATAAGGACAACATTGAAGAACTCTATCATAATTTTACAACTACCCTTTCCACTTCTATTAACAAGTTCTCTTTCGAGGTGTCCTGTAAAAAGACTAATAGAACGACCAAACATTGGTATGATAAAGAGTGTAAAATTGCTAGGAAATACATTAGGGATGATTCTAACGAGTCCTTAAAACTTGATAAGATCAATATGTACAAATCCCTAATTAAAAGGAAACAAAGGTACCATATCAATAAAAGGCAAGAGAAATTTTCAAAACTATCTAAGCTAGATCCTAAGAAGTTATGGAGCCAAACTCTAAGCTGCAATACTAAAAAAAAAATGATTCCCTTAAGGAACTGGAATTCCTACCTTAAAGGTCTTTACGAGTTCCCTAATGCCATGGACACCATTCCTATTGTCCCTATAGGGGATGAAGTTTTTTCTTTAGATCACATAGAGTTTGATTTTAAGCGGTTTGCAAATGGAAAAGCTAAGGACATTGAAGGCTACAAAACTGAAATTTTTAAAATCGGAGGGCCTATCCTTATCCCTCACATACACAAGCTCTTCAATTTAACAGTCAAGCAGGGATTCCCTAAACCCTGGACACAAAGCCTCATTGTTCTTATTTTTAAAAGTGGGGATAGAAACATTCCCTCTGATTATAGGACCATTATGATTAGCTCGATTTTATCCAAGCTTTATGGAATTATTTTGGAAAAGAAGATTAGCCTTTGGATAGAAAGTCACGGTAAAATAGCTAAAGGCGAGACAAGGTTTAGGAGATATCATTCAACTTTGTACCATCTTGTTACCTTTAGGATCATTACAGAGGAGTTCCGCAATACTAAAGCCAATATTTTTTGTTGTTTTGTTGACTTTAGAAAAGATTTTTATATGGTTCCTAGGAAAACCTTTGGATTAGGTTGGAAGAGATAAAAGTGCCTTTCGAGTTGAGGGTTGCTGCAATAAGGATGTATGAGAATGTTATTACTAATTTTAAAAACATTGAGGGCTTGTCGAAAGAGATTAACTGCAATATTGGAGTCAAACAATGTTGTCCCTTGTCCCCTACCCTTTTTGGCATATACATTGACAAGTTAGAATATTGTTTGGAAAAAGCAGGTTGTGTTGGCCCTACTCTCATTGGTATAGTCATCAATCTTCTTCTTTATGTTGATGATACCATTCTTGTGGTAAGGAGTCCTCATGATCTTGAAAACCAATTAAGAATCCTCAAGGATTTTTGCTCCAATATGGGTATTGTTAATACTGATAAGACTAAGGTCATGATTATGAAATCTAACAAAATCACTTATGATACCTTTGTATATGACAACAACAACTTCGAGGAAGTGACTTCATACAAATATATTGGAATTGATATTCACCACAAGCTCAATTAGAATTATAGAATTGAGAAAAGGATTATTGGGGGATGGAAAGATTATTATGGGCTTGAAAACAATTGTAATTCAACCAATCTTTGGATTTGGGATAAGAAGAAACTCCTCTTTGAGACTCTCGTTACACCTGTTATTCTTTATGGATGTGAAGTTTGGGGTTTCTAGTAGCTCTCGTGAATCTTGGAGAAAGATAGAGCAAATACAAAAGAATTTTATAACCTATAATCTCAAAATTAAAGGAAATACGCCCTATCCCATCCTCATCTTAGAAACAAGCCTCTCCCCCATTGAGAATATGGCTCTGACTAGATACCTAATGTATAAGAAGAAGTTAAACAACATGGAAGACAATAGGCTTCCTAAAATTGCTTCAAAATTGAGTCGTAACCACCATCAAGTCAAGCGAGGATGGCATAAAGATGCCCAGTGTTGGCTAAACTATTGGGGAATCATGGAAGACACCAAATTTCAAAATAAACATACCATCAAAAATATCATCAAATCAAAATTTAAGGAGAAAATGTGGTGTGATAAAGAGTTAGAGGAAAAAAGAAGGATGTAATCAACCCTAATCTAGAAGATCAAAATTATCTATTTGTTTTGACGAGTGTAAAGAAAAAAATAAGCATTGCTAAGATAAGAACAAATTCTCATGAGCTCCATAGTGAAACTAGGCATTGGTCAATTCCTAAAACACCATGGGATGAAAGAGTGTGTCAACTTTGTGACACTAATAAGGTTGAAGATGAAAAACACTTTCTCTTAGCGTACTTCAGGTTGTGGGAAAAAAAGAAACTTCTCTTTTAAACTCTTGTTACTCTTGTTATCTTATATGGGTGTGAAATTTGGGACCACAACATCTCTAAATAATCATTGATGGGTATTCTATATGCACTAAATCCCTTAATTAAATTGTCAACCCGGGGTAAGTAAACTTAGAGTTGTAGCACTGTATATGTCAAGGCAGAAAAGATAATGGAAGTATGGTCTAACTAAGGAGGTGATATATCTAAGGATTAATCTACTTAAGCAATGACTTTCATTTTTATCAATTAGCAAATCCTATTAATGAACTTGAACTATTTATCCTAAGTAGCTTCAACAATGGATCGATGGATTATTCGTAAAGAAACAAATCACAACCTACTTTGAGCAAGTTAATCTATTCAACCTGATGAGCAACAACAAGTAAATTACTTTTGATATTTTATCTTTAAGCAAATAAGCAAACAAACAACTAACCTATTAAAACTATTTCAACAAGTAAACTCTATTCTTAAAACAAAACTCATAATCATTTCTATTTTGCAAAGGAGAAATCTTAACCTACTTAATAAAAAAACATTATGACTGTATTCATAAATTAATCAAAACTATTCTTAATTTGCAATAACAAGAAATTCAAAGATGATGATTATGTCTTCGGTGCCTAATAATATCACAATGGCATCTAACTATTAGTGACGGTTCAAGAGGGATTAATTCAATGCCGACTTCTACAGAGAAATGAAAAGTGTGAATCAAGCAATCTAAAGAAAGCTTTTCCATCATAAAAGAAACATTAAATATCTTGAAAATCCATGTGATCTCTAAATTTCATGCATCAATCATCAATGATTAAAAACATTTTTATACTAATTCAAACACACTCTTATGCTAACTCAAGTAAATTTACAAGATTATAAACTTATGAAATTTTTTAACTCAGATTCAATCTTCTAATTAAAATTGCAATTCAAATTTAGAACTGAGATTTCATAAATTAAAGTGAGCTAATCCTATCATTAAAAACTCAGATTTCAAACTAGAATGCTTTTTACAAATATAATCTCAAAATATATTTCTATCCTAGCATACTAAAACAAGATTGATAAACAAAATAGATCTATGAACACATAACTGAACTGAGAATTAAATCAACTAATAAAACTTGCAATTATTTATCCATCGAAGCTTGCAAAAGAAACTCTGCCTACACTAATCCTCTGTTTTAAATACTACTCTGTTTTAATTTGCAGAAACTAATTTCAAACTCTAGCACATCATCTAAGTCAATAGCTTGCAAGCCAATTGTTAAGAGCTAAGAGACATAGCATGACAAATAACTATCTCCTATAAGCAGCCTGAAAAAGAGGGCTTAGACAATTAAATTATAAACAACAAACATAATATTTAAAACTACATATACATATAACAGAGAAACAAAGTGAATTATAACTAAGAAAATGAAACACACGATCTATCTATCCGAACAATCACCCCGACCACTGGTGGGCCCCTCAGTAGGTCGTGGCTACTCTTCAACAGCAAAACGCAGGCTCAAATCAACATGATTCTGTCATTAATTTAAAAAAACACAGTCTAAACATAAGTTTGCAAATATGTCTCAATTACACAATGAAACATATTCTTAAAAAAATTTCATGTGGTCTGGCCACTACTGGTGGTATTTATAGCGAATTACAGTTCGAGAGGTTGACCATTGGAAGGGTCGACCTCCTCTAAAAATGACAACTTGCATTAAATGAGCTCTAACAACTTTGGGCTTTTAGAAAATGGGTGAGCCACTCCGTAATTAGCATAACCACCTAATCTGAGATGTCATGAGCTCTATAGCTGGAGGCCACAAGGGGGCACAAAACCCAGGTCGTTGATTCACCCATCGCAGACCACCAATGCGCCAACCACCAACTCCCCTACACTCCGAGTGCTAGATCGCGTGCTGACTGGAGTGTTGGATCGCGTACTGGATGGGGTGCTGGATGAAGTGTCAGACGAGCTACCGGATGGAGGATCGGACTGCAAATTCACCCTGTTATAAATCCATGATGAATTGATACAAAATCCTTGGAAAACTCCTTCAAAATGGTCAATAACATATATACTACCGGTGCAAAAAGGATTCAACCATCGCAACAAAACAATCAAAATACGAGCCCAACAATCATGGAGGAAGATCAAGAGAATTCATAATTTTTTATAATTTATAATATTAAAACCAAAATGAATAGGCCCTATCATATCCTCCTCATATAAGCTACTACTAAGTATCTAATGTACAAGAATACAAAAACTAATATGAAATACAAGAGACTTCCAACTTAAGATTGCTTCAAACTCTAATCAAAATCACTTATGACTTAAGAGGGAATGACATAAATGCAAGTCCTAGCTTACGTCATTAAGGAATAGAAAAGAAATCACTTTACAGAGTATTAACACATTAAAACTGCTATCACATCTAAATTTAAAAAAAAATTATACTACAATAAAAAAAATATATATATAAAATTATAATGTGTTACGTTGAAAGTATTCACACAATCAACGATTGTTCGACCAAATTATTTTCACTACAAAATTATATATATATATGCACATGTTCATGCATGTGTGATTACATGCTAACTATAGTGATGGCCCAATTTTTCCACAAAGCAAAGGCCAGGTGGATGCAATAACTTAATTACTAGTCATAACTACACGCAATGCATCCAACCAAAAAAGTAAAAGCGAAGGTGGTGGATGCACATAGAGATGCCACTAGGATTGACGTGAAAATTTAGATATATTACTTGTGGAAGATGAGATTAGTAAATCTCTCGGTCACTATTTAATTATTTGGATTTACCTCAACAACAGCTGGATAGATAAGATAAGTACGTTGCGATTTTTTCAGAATCGGTGGCACTTGGCACTCTTAAAGTTTGTGGGTTTCGATGTTCACTTTATTTATAGCGACAGATATCATTCCCGCACAATTGATCTCGTGATTTTGGGCTCAACCCACTTGAACTTGTTTTAGTGTTGAGCTCATTTTAGTGAATATCATTTTGAGTTGCATTTGGTTAAATTTCAAGTTCAACTCAATGAATCTGTCTTATTTCAGATTTTGCATGAAATCTAGAATGTCAAAGTTAGACTAATGAATTTCATTAATTTGGAAAATTCAATCATGGAGTAATATTGGAGTCGAATGTAACATTAATTTGACATTTTTTTATGAATCAATTTTTTAAAGTTTAATTGCTTATTCAACCATCTTAGTTGCAGGGGCTATGACCTCCTTTCACACCTTCTACATGGCATTTGTTGTTCTTTTCACCTTGGTTTGCACCATTTTTTAATAACTTTCTGGTGAATCTTGAAGCATCAATAACATATGTAGCATATTGATCATTCTAGATCCATAACATCCGACTTTGGAACCAAATCATGCTTTCGAGATTGAGTCTGTCATCAAAATGAGAATTGGAATCAAATTAGTTCTTAATGCAATGTGTAGAGTTGTGTAATTGGTTAGTTATTGGGGAGTTGAACAAATCCTAAGTTATTTTGTAAAGCTTTGCAAAAGACTAGTAAGCCATCATTTTTTTCCCCTTTTTTATACAACAATTCCATTTAAATAGAATTATATCCTTATTGCGTTGAAATGTTATTCTAGTTATTCAAACAAAAATATTATGTGTTGCTGAATTAAAACTTGAAGCACAATGAAAAGCATTCAAAACAGGGAATGACTCCGTGGACAGATAAAAAGCAATCCTTTAAGAGTGTTTTGGTTAATCACCCTAAAATCGCATAGCTTGCCAAATTTTTATGACCTATATCCATTATATCTAATCTATAACGAATACCCATACTATTGAAATATTTATTCAATAATTATTGTGATGTCATGGAAATATTTATTTAGAAAACATTTACAGTTGCTTACACCCATCTTAACTTTTAACCCGACTTTGATTAGAAATTCAATGCCTTAACCTACTACCTTTCTAACTCTATGCCTTATAAAGAAACACAATGGAACATCTACTGAAAGATAATTGAAGTTACAAAGGGTATTCCCTTGCAATGACATTACCATGATTGATCTCATACTTGTAAACAAATTTGTGGGACATAAAATTTGATAATTACTTGATTGGAAACTCTTTACTCCATTTCTATGGTACCTTGGAGGCAAATCAGAATCTTGGTTTCTTATTGTATGATTTGAACCAAAAACTCTATTATTTGACAATCCAAAACCCCATTTACCTTCTGATTCGGCAAGCAGGCTTAGTCACTTGAACACCTCCATTATTTAATTCTAAAACAAATTGATTAGGCTTAAGAGGATGTTGCACAATTACAAGAGAATACATATTGCCACTTCACAATCAAACCAAACAATGTTTTCATTAAGTGGGATTAAATTGCAATACCATGATTATTTCCTATCATAATGCACATTACTATAATTCTTTTATTTTTAGGAAGGAATGTCTTACTTACTCGTGCCTAGTATAAATGAATAAGGGACAATATGATAGTGTGGATTCAAGACTTTAGCATCAAGTACACCAACTGAACCACCATATAAACTTGCATAAATGAGTAGGTTGTCACATGAGTATGTGGCACTAAAAATATGTGCAAACAATGGATCTCAAGGTGGCCACTGCAATGTAATTATTCAGATAGTTGCTATCCATTCTTCAATTCTAAAGATACATGCTTACTTGTTGGAGGATTTTTTATAAGTTCATAGAGAAAATAGACTACCAAAGAAAAATATCTAATAACATAAGACACAAAGGCGAAGCCAAAAAGGGCCCAACATTAATGGAGGAAGCAGAGCTGCTAGTTCTAAATCATCCATGCTTGAGACTAGATGTTGTTCAACTGCATTGTATAACAAAATATAAATTTCACTATATGCCTTCAAACTTTGTCTACCACTTGCATTTCAATGGAATAACTTCAAAAATATTAGGCTCTAATGCAAGGCACTAGTCTTCAATCGAGCGACCAAATCCATATGTGTGGCCAAGGTGATATGTGTATTTGTGTAGGAATTAACTATTAACTATGCATTTACAAAACACATTTAGGTTGATTGGCCTCTATGTCAAATGTCATGGGTCATATGTTATTTCTTTATATATGCCCGCGATGACAACGATTAATAAACTATGGAGCTACACATGCCATAAATATGGGTATTGATGACACATGCTATATTGTTTGGTTTTGTCATGGATGATGTTAATATCAAGGGAGACCACCAAAATTAATCAATGACATGTGGTGGTCACCATGGAATTGATTGCCCTTTGGAAAAAAACAATTTGGAAAGTGCTATGTGTCGTCATGTTACTTATTTGTGTCTAGAATTGAAGTCTAACGCCATTTTGAGGCACAACCATACACATGCTCCTCTTACGTGGTAAACGTTCTACAACAACCAGTAAATACTCCTACCTCCATGTGTGTTGATGGAGTTTATATAGTCATAAAAGTCATTGTAGTTTGAGTACAAGATCGAACGTGGATCTGAACTTGTATCTACATCTTTTGGAACTTGAATAAACAAATGAAACATCCAGATTGAAAGAAAGTGAACACAATATTTCTGTTAGGATATTTAGACACTTAAGAGTTAGTTAAGATCTACTTGGTCTAATGTGTCATTAGGTAAAAGTGTGTTTCTTAGTGTGTTTCTTTAGTGTGCATTAGTATGCATTTGTAGTTAGGAAATCCACCGGTCACGATATGTTCTCGACATAGAGTGATCTGATGGTTCATATTCTCCTCGATCTTAATGACCATTGATCCGTGGCTTAACACCCGATTGGTCCATGATCTCTATTTAAAGAGCATGGAGGGTCATTTTTCGTTGATCGATTGTGAGGAACTCTCTTGTAAAATCTCTCTATAATCTTTTTCTTTTGCATTAATAAACTGCTCCAAGTGGACGCGTTGGTTGGGGTCGTGGATGGTTCCCCGTATGGGTTTTACCATGTCAAAACATTAGTGTGTTGATCTTTGATCTGGTTGTGTTAGTGGTTACTGAAGGTGTTCGTCTTCTGTTGGAATACCTGTGTTGTCGAACATGGTATCAGAGCCTGTTTGAAGACTCGCTCTTGTTGTAGATCGAGATCGTGAAGCTGGGTTTCCTTATCTCCATTTTATTTCATTTCCATACATTTCTGGGCTAAGAGGACTGTTCCATTCCGTCTGGAGCATTTGTTTCAGTTAAGAACATTTTTTGTCTCACTCGAAAAGGTTCCCGTTTGCCCAAGATATGACCATTTCAGTCAGATCCAGAGAGAAGCGAAAATGTTTTCTTATGTGAAAAGAGTTTTTTTTAGCACGCTCTCCAAAACCGTCTTTCACAACAGCAACAACAACACCCCCAATCCTATTTCTAAACAATATAATATGTTTTGCTAGACCATTTGGTTAAAAAATTTCTTATTAAGTAAGAGGTCTTGAGTTCATGTCTCTCTTTTGTTACTTTTTTTTGAAAAAATTCATGCTCAAATTGTAAAGTGTATTTCACTTCAAGTATAAAAGTGAATCACTATAAGTAGCTTTAATATTTTATTTTATAGTTATTTATTTTGCATGCAACTTTTCTTTTATAAAGTAACTTCATTGTAAAAGTGATTTCCACTTCTCTTTATAAAAATGGGTCACTTCATAAAACAACTTATACCATCACGTGGTCCTTTGGTTACTGGTTATGTCGTTTTTAAAAAGGGCACAACTTTTACATCCAAAGTCCGTTTTTAGTGCCATTTTTTTTTTAAACCACATAATTTTTCGATATCTTTCCACTACAAATGCATACTAATGCATATTAAAGAAACACACTAAAAAATACACTTTTACCTAACGACACATTAGACCAAGTAGATCTTAACTAACTCCTAAGTGTCTAATGTGTCGTTAGGTAAAAGTGTGTTTCTTGAGTATGCATTAGTATGCATTTGTAGTTAGGAAATCCGACGGTCACAATATGTTCCCGACATAGAGTGATCTGATGGTTCATATTATCCTCGATCTTAACGACCATTGATCTATGGCTTAATACCCGATTGGTCCATGATCTCTATTTAAAAAGCATGGATTGTCATTTGTCGATGATCGATTGTGAGAAACTCTCTTGTAAAATCTCTCTGTAATATTTTTCTTTTGCATTAATAAACTGCTCCAAGTGGTTGCGTTGGTTGGGGCCGTGGATGTTTCCCCATAGGGGTTTTACCACGTCAAAACATCAGTGTGTTGATCTTTGATCTGGTTGTCTGAGTGGTTACTAAAGGTGTTCGTCCTCTGTTGGAATACTTGTGTTGTCAAACACTTTCTCTTTTTATTTCGCTGCTTATTAAAAGTGGACAAGGAAAATTAATCTTGTTTTCAAATATTAGTTAGGAACTCATTTCTTTAACTAATTTTGAAATTAAACTTACCCTATTAATTGATTTAAGGCGAATACTCGTGTGTATCTCTCTTCTTATTGGTCAAGATTCAACTGTTAATCACAAACCTTGGAAGACAGTTTATGTGCTCTTTTTAACAATGAGACGTCATTTTAATATGGCCTCAAAGGAAAACGTAAGATTTATGTTCACCCAAAGACTTGAATGAGAATCGCAACTAAGATTCTATTAGGAGACTCAATGGTTAGTAATAAACATTGTAACTTATTCCTATTTTCTACTTATAAGTGTTGTGTGATCATGCTTTTTTTTGTTTAATCCTATCATCTGTCAAGGCAAAGAAAATGATGATACTTAACTATATAATCAACATTTAGTGCATATTACTATTCAATATTGCAAATTAAGTTGAAGAATATTACTATAGTTAGTGTCTACGGACATAGTTGGAACAAGTCGTTTTAAAAATTATCGACTATAAAAAGGCTAAGGGCTAGGTACCCTTCAACACCCATTGTTTAAAATGATTCTTTTAAAGTTAGTACAAACCTCTCACATTAAAAATATAATACCTAATAAAAACGTGGAGTGATGTTTGAGCACTTAGTTTCACAATAAGCCTCTTAAACTAAAAATATAATACTTAATAAAAAAAACATGGAGTGTTGGCTAAGCACTTAGTTTCACGAACTTTGAAAGAAAAAAAAATGGTTACAAGTAGTGATGTTGGGACAAAACTGTTAAGCTTCGAAGTCCATATTTTTTCATTAAAATTGTGTCAAACTTATATATTATATATTTTAAAATAAACAATATAAATAGGCTAAACTTTGTTTTTGTTTTTTTTTTTCAAAAGAAAAATTGCTCAAAAATTATGTTGATCATAATTTTTTTTACATCTCCGACAAATGTAATAGGATTGATAAAAAAACCTGCCATTCAACAAAATTTGAAGGTCCTCGTCATCATGCCATCCTTGTCATCCAAAAGAAGTACCTGGAATGAGTTGCTGAAAAATATCCTCTTTGTCCATCCTAAGCAAAAAAATGGTTTAATTCCTTTTGATGTCATAACTCGGCTTCCATTGAAAAACATACAGTCCACTCTGAACAGAGACAAGAATTAGAAAATGTTTATAAGGTTGGTTGGACCCTCGCTTTCACCATCCCATGTCAAATAGATCAATTTACCTTTGGGAGAGTGAAGTGCTCTCTTTGAAAGCTTGTCAGCCTCCTGATTGGATTCCCTGTAAATATGCTGGAAATCAATGCCTTGGAATACTGTCAATAGTTCTTTTATCCTCATCTTCCACCCTTCGATATTGATCGCTTGTAAATTCCCTTTTTTATTAAGTCAGTCGATGATTATTATGGAGTCCCCCATGACTTGCAAATGATGAATATTTAGTAGACTCGCCATCCAGAGTGACGCCCATCCTCCCATCAACTCGGCATTTGTGTTGGTTCCTGCACCACAAGTAATGAACCATTTGTAATCAGGCCCCTGAATGCATTTTAACATCCCTCCTACCCCACATCTCAAGCCCCCTACCTCCGCTGCCCCATCAAAAAAAGCCAATGTATAGCCTTGTTGTCTGAAGAAGGGATTTAATCTCAATACCTGGGGCTTGTTGACAACCAGTTTTTTATGTAGTGCTCCGAAAATCTTAAAGACCACTGAAATCAAAGACAGATGCTTCCCTTCAAAAATTGTCATGTTGCATTCCTTCCAAATAATCCATGATGTTATTAAAGGAAGAATCTTGGGTGCCGACTTGTTTTGTATCTAGTTTTCCATACAAACATCCAACGAAGGGCCATTCCAACTGACAGTTAGCTTTAATTGAGAAGTTATTGAATCCCACACTCTTCTGGTAAATTCACAATGTATGAGCAGATGTTGAGTGTCTTCTGTGTTTTTTTTACATAAAATGCAGAGCCTCGGGCCTATCCAACCTTTTTTTTGTAGTACATCCCAGGTGAGTAATCTGTTTTCTGCCGCCAGTAAGAAGAAAATTATGATTTTTAGCTTAATACACCACTTCTAGTAGTCAATCTTCCAGCCTCTCCAGATCGACCATGACTGGGTTGATATGATCGCATCATAACAAATTTTAACTGGAAAATCCCCCAACCGATCTCCTCCTGCCCATATCAACACATATTTTTTTGCGGATGACAGTATAACTCCTTATTCACTCAACGCATTAGTGTAATTGGTCCATTCTGTCTCTAATGCATCCGATAGAACCAGATCAGAACTTGTTTTCCATTGCCCTGTACACAGGATTTGGTTCTGCGACTTTGATGCTTGTGCAAGGTTTGTGATCCGTAAGCTATAAAGAGTCGACCGTAGGCCACTGATGAGAATTGATCTATTCCCCATACATAAGTTTTTATCACAACCTATAATAATGTGAACTCCATTGTCGACCTACCACGTGCTCCAGTGTAGAAAGATCGGAAGGGTGTGTACTAAACTTGACTAGATTCTAGAACCATAACTGTCTTTATGAACTGGTTTTCTTAGCCATTGGATAAGTGGGGCGTTCATTAGATATTTGTCTCTTATAAAAAAATGAAAAAGGATTTCAACTGTAAGAACGCGCCACATAGTTACAACGTTTAAAGCCTGATTGAAAGTTTTTAAGTCGTGTACGCCCCAACCTCCATGTCTTTTGGGTCTTGACAACATCTCCCAGCTACGAAGGTGAATCCTTTGAGTGTTTTGATTGCCACTCCACAGAAAATCGAAGATCAATCTCGTGATTTTGTTTAAGATTGAGAAATCTAATGCTTCCATTGACATCCAATAGACTGTTTAACCCTCCAGAAAAGATTTTACCAGGATATACCTCCCAGCCAAAGAAAGCCACCTGTTTCCACAAAAAATAATTTTGTTTGAAATTTTGGCCACAATCCAATCCCAGTCTGATGCGCGTTGAGTCCCTGTCTTCAAGTAGTATCCCACGTAACGAAATCCATTATTAAGATCATTAAAAGTAAAATTAAGGACAGACTTGAAATCGTCCAGTTCTTGATCTGAAATGCCACAATAATGAACAATTGATTTTGATAAGTTCAGTGCTAAGCCAGAGGCTTTACAAAAAAGTGTGAGCAGTTTATCGATCACTCTCCATTTTGATAGTATAGCTTTGGATAAAATAAGGATGTCGTCCACAAATAGCAAATGTAAAATTATGGTAAAACTGACAATCTTTAAACCTGTGACAACACCCTCTGCTTGACTATTTTTTAATAAAATGTTGAGGCCCTCCATAATAAGGATGAAGAGAAGCGGTGAGAGTGGGAACCCCTGTCCGATCCCCCTTCCGCTTCTGAAAAAATCAGTAGCCTCCCCATTAATGAGGTCAACAAAGTAAGAGGAAGTGATACATGAAATGATCCAGTTAGCCAAGTGTAATCCCAACCCGATTTTCAAAAGGATCGGTCAGAGAAGATCCCAGTCTATGCAGTCGTAGGCTTTCTTTAAATCCAGTTTAAGGACTAGTGCTTTTAACTTCTTCTTTTTGATACCGTGGAGGCTTTCATGTGCCATCCTAATTGCATCTTGTGCTTTCATGTGCCATCCCGATTCCAGGAAACCCATCTGTTCAGGAGAGAGTGACTTAGACAAAAAAGGCTTGATACGGTTGGAAATGATTTTTGAAATAAGTTTATAACATAGGTTACAAAGGGAAATCGGGCGAAAGTCCTCGAAGTTTTTGGGATTGTTGACCTTCGGGATCAGTGTTAAAAAAGTTGAGTTAAGGCCATCGACAATTTTTCCTAAACGTCTGGACTCTTCTACCATCACTAAGAGATCCTCACCAACTAGATCGAATAAGTAAACAAAAAAATCCGTTGTCCATCCATCTGGCCCCAGGATTTTTTCTTTCTTACAAAGAAAGAGAATTGATTTTAATTCTGCCATTGTAACAAGTTGCTAAAGTGACACCACTTCCTCTTCATCGACCATGGTTGGGAAAAGTTCTATAAGCTTACATTTTTCTTCAATATTAAGTGTTTGTGAAGCTCTATAAAACTGCTTGAAATGGTGGACTGCTTCATCTTTAATGGCCTATTGGTCCTTCACTATATCACCATCATCCCTGATTATATCCTAGATATGCTTTTTGACTCTGTTATGACTAGCTATCTTATGGAAATATTTTGTATTCCTATCTCCGCTTTCCAACCAGAGCGCCCTGCTACACAACCGCCATTGCTCTTCCTCAAATCTTAATAACTCATTTCTCTCCATTTCCAAACACCTCACTATTTCCTTTGCTCCTTCCTCGTTAATGTTGTGACTCAGAATATCATAGTAGGTTTTAATTTCTGTTTCAATCATCACCAACTTTGCATTATTCTTTTTCTTCAGATCTTTGATCCATGATTTAGTAGCTTCTTTAAGTCCCTGTAATTTCCATAAAATTCTTTTCTGTTTCCCTCTTTCAGATAGATAAATCGGGTCTCTCCAAACGCTTTCCACAATGGCTGTAAAATCCTTTGTACCAAGCCAATTCTCATTGAATTTAAATGGATAGGCTTTGAAAGCAGGCAGAAGATCTAAGTGTAAGAGGAAGGGAGCATGATCCGAGACAAAGGGCAGCTCGAACCATGACCTGTAAAAATCAATTTCTGATAAGAGTGATTCCGCTACTAAACACCTGTCCAATCTTCTTGAAATGTCTTCCTGCCCCTGGCGACCATTCCTCCAGGTTGGCACCAGTTTCGCCGACTTAATGTCTAAAAGGCGATTTGTAGCAAAGAGATTGTTGAAATAGCCATCCACATTACTTGAATGATTCCTCCCCCATGCCTCTTCTGGAAAGAGAATGAGATTAAAGTCTCCAACGATTATTAAATTATTTAGTGAAAGGAGGCCACTTTCATCCAACTATTTCCAAAAGGGAAGTCGATTGGTACAAGGAGCATACAAGTTAAGTAAGGCGATTTCCTTGTGAAAAATGAGACTCTTACCTGTTAAGAAGATTCCCCCCACCGTAAGAGAAGGAGCCAACTCAAACAGGGTAGGGTCCCACGCAGCCAATAAACCACCAGAGGTGCCCACAGAGCTTATTGAGCAAACCGCCCACGTCGGTCTGAAAGAAATTAAAAAATCCCTTGCTTTCTGTGCTGACACTAAAGTTTCTTGGAAGAATATTATCTGCGGGTGAGTAAGTGCCAAACAACGTCGAATGGAAACAACTTTGAGGGTGCCTCCGATCCCTTGAATGTTTAAATATAGCAGCAGCATTACTTTGCCCTCGCCAGGGCTTTCACTGCTCTAAGCGGCCCAATATCACTAGACGGAGGTGTAGACTCAACGATCTTCATCACATTCTGTAACTGGTTTTTTCGGACACTTCTAGTTTTGATGGGGGAGATCTCAACTCCTAATCCTCTCGACCACGAAAAATTTCTCCCCTGGCTTGCCTGAAAGTTATTGGTATTAGAAGTCCTAGATGACTCCCCACTATCGATAGAAGTCCTCGCTATGAAGGTGGGTAGTTTGATAGCCTGTTCCTTAAACTTAATACCAGGTATCATAGAGTCTAAAATGGTGTTTAAAGTGTCCTCTGTCTCCTCATATTCTCTAGATCCCGCTACCAAATGAGTAGGGTTGTTGTGTGCCATGGCCACCCTCTCCTCACCTCTTTGATCTTCGGATAAAAAAGAGCCTTCTAAAAGTGCAGAGTCTGAAGCTATTGGATTTTTTAAATTTGTGTATTCTGTCACTGTAAAGACTCCTTCTGATGGTATGCGCTGCAAGTCAATCGGTACATCCCTTTTTTGAAATAGAAAGGAAGGTTCGGCTACTACTGTTAAGGGAGGAGAGGCCTAACACAATGCGACTTGTGGGTTGAGCTCACCTGCTACGGAAAAGAGAGATGGAGGAGTGGCATGCCACCCCCCTGGTTGGAGCTCACCTACAACGACCCCTTCCAAACCAATAGGCTGCATTGCTTTTGTGTCTGAGGGGGAATGAATAAAAACAGTAGAGAAAGATGGAAGAGCAACATGGCTCTCAACAGGCGAAGCAACTGCAGAAAAAGGGTGACGATCCCCTACCACACCAGTGTGAGGATTCTCCTTGCCAGGATGGTGATAGGTTTGTGACCCCTCAATAACCCCTTTTGGAGCGGTGGTGGAGTGAAAAAACCATTTTGAGCTGTCGATTGCTTCCTTTTCCCACTCAGTTAATGAAGAAAAGAGGGAGGGGAAGTGTTGCAATAGCTTACCTGAAAGAGTGTTTGATGGAGCCGAGGGAGGGTCAGTCACAACACCAGTAGAGTGTGGTGGGACTGATGAAAAATCTTCAACCATATAGTCCGACAGGTCTTCTTGGATCATAGCTTTTTTAGACTTCTCCTCAAAGACTTTACTAGGACATTCCCTTCGAAGGTGGCTAGTACAATAACACCAACTACACCTGGAAGGTATGCCCTGATAATCTAGATGTTGCTTTGTATGTCGTCCTCTCCACTCTATGTCCATCATTTCAGTCAATCCTTCATGAATATCAATCTCCACCAGAATCCTACCCAATTTTCTTACCGGGGACTCCATAGACTCAACATCTAATGAAATGAAGCGTCCCAAAGAGTTTCCAACTACCATCAGGGCACCCTCATTCCAAAAATGAAGACGAAGTGCAGGCAATAATATCCACAAATGCCTATGTTGGAAGTATTCAGTGGCAAGATCAAAGCCCACCCTCCACCTTTTCAACATCAGTGTACTTCATCCTAAAACCCAAAACCTGTTCAGTAACACAGACACATCCTCTGGAGTTCTGCAAGTTAAACCTAACCACCCTTTCATGAGGTAATGAATCTTAGGAGAGTAACCGAGGAGTGGTTTCTAGGTTTTATGTACCCAGGATGTGACAAAGCAGTCTGCAAGGTAAGCATAGAGTCTTCCTACTAATCCGCAAAGAGCAATCCTGCAAGTTTCTTCAAGGCCTACATCAGCTCCTAGAACCATCCTTCTCACTCTCTTGTTAGGTTTCCAGGCCCTTTTCAGAGAGCCAATCTGTACACCGAAAATAAGAGGCCTCCCATACCAACCAAACAGTGGTCCATCTAAACCCTCTTTTCTACAGTGGTGAGTCAAAGTCTTTGTTAACTGAGTTACTGGGACACATGACGTTTCAGGTGGACCAACCCCAACAGGAGTAGGGTTGATATAGGAGCGCTCCTGGAAAATACCCGAAGCCAAGGAAAACTTATGACCAACAGTATCACAGGTAGGTTGTATAGTGTGATTAAAGGACTGGAAAGATCCTACAGACACCCCAACCCTGTCTTCTTTATTAGAGAAACCTAACATGTTCCAATCTTCCTCATCCCGTGGGTCCATCAGAGTATTGAAATCCTCAGTAACTCCAACTACCACACCCAGATTCATGGTAAAATACAAAAAACACACTAAGTCAAGGAAACAGGCAGTCTGGGATTCCAAGTGAGACAACGATGTCAGAGTAGGGACCCAATCCCAAAGTAAACAGGTCTTGTCACTAGAGTCCTAGACAAAGTAATACCAGATAGACCGAGAAAGGAGGTAGTCAGAGTAGGCAGGTTCACAAAACGAGGATAAACAGGGACAAAAAACACAATCCCACTAAGCAGAAAACAATCTCCAAGGAATGGACAAGTTAGTAAACAATCCTAAGTAGAGAAGAC
>ML791435.1:254502-271450 GCA_009831015.1 Picea engelmannii
CCATGTGTCAACTCCATATTAAGCATTGAAGAAATCACACATCTCTATTTTGATGTAATTTTTCATACATAACATTGATATAAAAATATTTTAGTTAAGTTGGACATTGAAATATTTTTATTATTGTTATTATTTTTTAAATGCCACATGTCAAGCACAAAGGAATTGTATATCTCCATTATACCATGTTGTATAAAAAACTCTCTGGACTCAAAAATCTCACACACATATATAACTTAAGGTGGATATTAAAATATTTTATTTATGATTGATAATGAAATATTTTTCTTATTATTAATATCTTTTAAATATTAAACTTCAAATTCATATTAAACATTAAATGAATACACATCTTAAAATAAAAATTTAATTATAATAAATTAAAAGTTTAACTTTACTTGATTAAACATAGTTATATTTGACACCAACTTTAACAGATGTGATTTATATATAGAAATGGAAATGAATTTGACATAATATTTAAAATAAAAAGTTAAAGTAGAAGATTTCCTTTGGAAAGGAAAAGTATTGTTTTACATTGGTGCTTACTTTTATAGCCTCCTTTTTTTAAGCGAGTGTAATGAATAAATGAGTGTGGTCATTCTTTAAAAAGAAGGAACAAATAGAACATGTAAAGCACTTGCATTTATGTTTTCATAATCTTATAATACCGATCCATATTTATGTATATATATATATATATATAATATATATTTTAAAGTTCGATCATAGTTATTCCATCATCTTTATTCCACTCTCGTAGTCTTTAGGGACTATGTTGCTACTTTGTCAAAGTTCGGTCACCTTAAAGTGTAAGTTGCTTTCTGATGTTGTTGATAGCTGGAACGACTCCTATGAACCCGTTTTAAGCTGTAAATTTATTCTATCAAATGATAATTGTCATGGACTTTATGTTTTTAATATATTATATCATGATACATACTTCGAACACTCCAATAAATAACATTACAATCAAGTACCTATTTTCTTTGCTGAGAGTGGATGATTAGTTGAATTAATTTAGTGGCTCGGAGTGATTTTATAATATTGTTTTGTGGTTATCATCAGATAAGAATTTTGGATGTTGATTAGTGGAAAATTGCCTTTTAAATGAAAGATGAGTTAGATGAATGGTTGTTTTTGCATTTTGGTTTGAAAAATGTATCAAACAATTTTACGAGTCTAATGAATGAAGTGTTGGAAGCATTCCTGTTGAAGAGTGGTTATCATCAGATAAGAATTTCGGAAGTTGATGAGTGGAAAATTGCCTCTTAAATGAAAGATGAGTTAGATGAATGGTTGTTTTTGCATTTTGGTTTGAAAAATGTATCAAACAATTTTATGAGTCTAATGAATGAAGTGTTGAAAGCATTCTTGTTGAAGAGTGGTTATCATCAGATAAGAATTTCAGAAGTTGATGAGTGGAAAATTGCCTTCTAAATGAAAGATGAGTTAGATGAATGGTTGTTTTTGCATTTTGGTTTGAAAAATGTATCAAACAATTTTATGAGTCTAATGAATGAAGTGTTGGAAGCATTTTTGGGAATGTTTGTGGTGATATATATTGTTGATATAATGTTTTTTAGAAAGAGAAATGAGGATACTTTGTTGCAAGTGTTTGAGAAGCTACAAAAGGAGAAGTCGTTGATCAATTTGAATAAATTCTTGTTCATGTAAGAAGAGTTGATTTTCTTGAAGTTCTTGATGTATCAAGAAGGTTTGGATATGGATATGGAAAATATTAAATCTATTGTTGAATGGATGACTCCATAAATCAGTTTGAGGTAAGGATTTTTCATGGTTTGACAATACTTTTTTAAAGGTTTATTCATATTTTTAGTGGAATTTGCACACCATTAATAGAATGCGGGAAGAAAGGGACTTTTTAGTGGAGTATGACAATACAAAGGAATTTTGAGCTCTTCAAGAAGAAAGTGACGAAGAACCAATGTTAGTTGCCTTATTTCAAGAAGGTGTTCTAAGTTGATTGTGATGCTAGTGGGACGATGATAGGAGCAATTTTGAGTCAAGAAGGTAAGCTTATTGATTTCTTTAATGAGATGCTAAATGATTCCAAACAAAACTATTCAACGCATGATCAAGAGTTTTATGCAATTATGCCAACATTGAATAAGTGGAAGCATTATTTATTTCTTAAGGATTTGGTTTTTTATACTTAGCATCAAGCATTACAATTATAAACAACCAAGGAAAGTTGACTCAAAGGAATATGAAGCGTGTTGAGTTTTTCAATAGCTATTCTTCTATATTGAAGCACAAATCAAAGAAATATAGGCCAATGGGTTAACTCAATTAGTTTTAACCAACCAATTTCAAGGTGGAGATCGTTGAGAGGTCATGGGTTCAAGTCCAGTCGAGTTCCTTTGGGTTAGGAGTACATGATCTACTTCGATGACATTTACCTAGGTGCCATTCATGGAATGTGAAGAAGCACTTGGAGGGTTTCCCTTGGGACATTTTCCATGGAAAAAAAACATCAAAGAAATCTAATAAAGTTGCATATGCATTGAGTATAAGGACACCATTTTTTATCACCATTTAGTGGAGGTGGTAGGATTGTAGTGTATGAAATAATTGTATGTGAGTGATGCAGATTTTGCAACAACATGGAAGGATTGTAAGGAGCCTTCAATTGAAGATACGATTTCATATTTGGATTATTTCGTTCAAGAGAGATTTCTTTTCATAAAATTGACAATTTTGTTTTCCAAGAGGAGGATTGCATCGTGGTGGTTTAGGAGGTCATTTGGCATTGAAAAAGATAGAGAACTCACAAAAGAGAGATATTATTGCCTAATAATTGTTAAGGATGTGAAGGGATGGATTCAATGTTGTTGTATTTGTCAACATGCAAAAGGGAGGAGCTAAAAATGTTGGATTGTGTACACAATTTCCCATACTAGAAGCACATTGGGAGGACTTAAGTACGTATTTTGTTCTTGGATTTTGAGAATGCGGCAATGTGGCAATTCTATATTGTTGTTGTTAATAGCTTTTTGAAGATGGCGTATTTCATTCCTCGTAAGAAAACTTGTGATGTAACATAGTGGTTGTTTTATTTTTCATAGAAGTTGTTCACTTTAATGGTTTTTTGAGGATCATTAATTCGAATAGAAACAATAAATTTCCTAGAGGCTTTGGAGAACTTTATGGAAGATTATGGGCACAAGGTTGTTGTATAGTTCTTCCTATCATTGCAAAGTAAAGAGAACAATAAAGTTTTAAACCAAAGTTTGGTCAATTTATTGAGAGGCTTGGTTTGAAAGAATCCTTGAAAGTGGGATATAATATTCACATAAGTGGAATTTAATGACTATAATTTTGTAAACATGTCTACAAGTAATACACCTTTGTCATTTGGGTTTAGCTTGAGTGGTTGGGAAGAATGATTGTTATCCTCCCTACCCAAGTTCATTTTTTGCAAGTAACATATTGAACTCATAATGAGTTTATAGTTCTAATGACTTCAAACCTTCTTGTTCATCAAGATATACACTTGATTAAAATATTTTAAATATCTTAATTTTAATTTAGATTAAACATAGTTATATTTGACACCAACTTTAGTAAAGGTGATTTTGATTTATATGGAAATGGAATTGACATAATATTTAAAATAAAAAAATTAAAGTAGAAGATTTCCTTCGAGTTACATTCGTGCTTACTTTTATACTTTCCCCCTTTCTATTTTTAACGACTATAATGAATAAATGATTGTGGCTCCTTTCTATTTTTGACGACTATAATGAATAATGAATAAATGATTGTGGACATTCTTTAAAAAGAAGGAATAAATAAAACATGTAAAGCAATTGCATTTATGTTTTCATGATCTTATAATACCGATCCATATTTATTTATATATTTTAAAGTTGATCATAGTTATTCCATCATCTTTATTCGTGTCTAGTAGTCTTTAGGGACTATGTTAGTAAGTTGTCAAAATTCGGTCACCTTACTTGATAGCTGGAACGACTCCTACGAACGCGTTTTAAGCTGTAGCAGATGCTGCAAATTTATTCTCATTTATTCTACCAAATGATAATTATCTTTTTAATATATTATAGGGTGGGACATACTACAATACAAATGGGATCGTAATACATAAGTACAACACTCAAAACTTTATGGATCACCACTCTCTCAACTTCATCAATAAACCAAAAAATTTAATTTCATATTTTTCCTTATATAATGATATTGGGTCTCAATGTGCTTCGATCTGGCATGGTACACAAGATTGTTGGCTAGTTTGATGGAGCTTTGATTATCACATTTGATAATTGTTGGCATTTTATGTTCTTCTCTTATATCTTCAAGAATCTGTCTTAACCAAACTGGCTCACAAGTAGTACTGCTAAAGCTTTGTATTCAACTTCAGTTGATGGCAAAGAAACAATTGATTGTTTCTTACTACTCCAAGACACGATCCCCGATCCAATGTTGAATGTATATGTTGTTGTTGATTTTCTGTCTTCATGATTTCTCGCCCAATTTGAATCAGAATAACCTGCCAACTTAACCTCAAACTCATTAGTATATTTAATACCAAAATTAGCAGTCCCTTTCAGATATCTAAGTACTCTTTTATATGCTAACCAGTGGCTTTCATGAGGCTCATTGAATATGCTATATATGGTCTGGTTGTAGTGATATAGTTTAGACTTCCCACTAACTAACGATACAATGTACCATCTACCTCTTTTGTCCCATCATCACTGTAGAGTTTAGCATTATGTTCTAAAGGAGTTGATATTTCTTTACATTGATACATATTGAACCTTTTAAGCAACTCCCTTGTATATGACCAACTTCTTTCCATATTTTGAGACCTAAGCAATAATGCAACTCACCAAAGTCTTTCATCTCAAAAACCTATGACAATTGTCTTTTAATTTCATCAATCAACTGAGATGCATTTCTTGTTATAATGAGATCATCAACATATAAGGAAATCAAAGCAACATTCCCCTTCTAATCGGACTTGATATACATATTAGGGTCACTAATACTTTTCATATAACCTTTCTTATGAAAAAAAGAGTCAATCTTTACATACTAAGATCTTGGTGCCTGTTTTAGTCCATATAAGGCTTTCTTTAACTTACAAACAAGATGCGCTTGACCTTTCTTTACAAATATAATACCAATTTGGACTGGTTATATACCCAAACAAACAATTAGAACTAACTTTTGAAATTTCAAAGGCGTTTGCTACACATTTCGTTCAAGGAATTTCCTTACTTTTGTTTTCATTGCTGTACAATTCCAGGACTTGATTCACATTTCATTCGCACACAACTTATTAATCTTTATACTGAATAAAAAGAACCATGATTAGCTACCAGAGCTATTCAAAACTTCTACAGTTTGTTTATGGTTACAAGACCCCTTGCTCAAAACCATAATTCATAGAATTTTGTTTGGAACTATATTACATGTCAGTTTTGTTGTCCACTATAGCCATGCGATAAAAATACCAATGGAACTGTATAATCTGCTGACTATTGGAAGTATTTAAAATATAACTCACAAGTTTATACAAGAGGATCAACCGGTATCAAGGTTAGCAGTACCTAACTGTCGTATTGGTTTGCCAATTTTGAAGAGATATTAAACTGGATCTTGTGATAATGCTTTGATAGAGAGAGACATTAATTTCCTTTCACACTTTCACTGTGATGTTTAATCATTCCAATAGAGCAATAAATAACTGAAATATCGACATGAACTAAAATTTTGATTATGAGATTAAGCTCATGGTCGATTTGAAATAAATTAAATAAATTTATAAGATTTAAAGAGTTTTCTTACTCGTTCTCTCTCGACTTCACGATATACCCAGGTTGATATGAAATCCCACCTTGCTGCAACAATTAATCAACCATCTGGTGCCCAAACATTTGATCTCAAGACTTTTTTAGCTGATAAAGTTTTCCAAATGGAATCAAATTAGCCACACATAAATTCTCACAAATCATGATATTTGTTTATTGAAAGGAATGATGATATACAATAGTGAAAAGTTCTATTCCTTACTTAGGTCTCTTAGACCTTTACACATACTCACATTTTTCACACATCTCACAGACAACATATGCGCCTAGCATAGTTCTTTTAAATACAACCATAACCAGATCGATCCATATTGTGGAAAATAGGATCGAATTTGACCAAAAATACATTAAAACTTTAATTAGCTCATAACAACTCGATTTTTATCCTGAAAGAGAGGATCGGATCCAAATATCTATCCTAGACTATCTAACTCTTCAACCTCCTTCCTAAATTAAACAAAACTATTACATTCATGGCAAAATGCCTTATTCTTCTCGAACATACTAGATTACTACAACTTAAGAAAATAATTAAAACAATTACAACGATGAAACCACATTCTTAAGACCTTCTAAATATTAAACTCATTTTGGAATATGCTCCTGCATCAAAATCCTTTTAGCTGAACTAAATATAGTTATTCCTTTAGTTCCCCATTTAGAAAAGCAGACTTAACATCTAGCTGATGAAGTTTCCAACTATGTTTTGTAGCTAATTCAATCATTAATCTAATTGTGTTTAGTTTAGCTATGGGTGCAAAGGTATCTTCATAATTTATTCCCTATTTTTGTGAATATCCTTTTGCAACCGATCGGGCTTGATATTTATCTATACTTCCATCTACATTAAATTTGGGTTTGTACAACCATTTTGATCCTATAGGAACTTTATTTTTGGGCAATTATGTTAATTCCCACGTATCATTTTTCATTGTGGACTCATACTCTTCCTTCATTGCATCTCTCCATTCTTTATGCTCATGAGCTTGTTTAAAATTCAAAGTTTCTATAACATTCACCACTTCAGTCATCAAAGCATAGTCTTTATACCTTTCAGGGAGTTTTGTTTGGCATGATGACCTCCTTGGTGCGTCACTGCTTTCACCTCTTCTTCTGCTTTGTGATGAGTCTCCTCCTCCTCTTGGTGTACTTTGGTTGCTTGTAGTGTCCATATCACTGAGTTCCTCCTCCTATTTGTGTTCATATTCTACTTCTTCTTTGACATTTTCACCATGATCATAAGGAATATGCCATGCATCATAAATGTCCACCTTATCGCCTTCATTTGCATTCTCATAAAATAAGACATCTCTACTTGCAAAAAAATTATGTGTGCATGGATTAAACATATTATATGCATTGTGATCAGAACAATGATCAATAAAAATACAATTGATTGCTTTTGCATCTAGTTTTCTCCTAACCTCTTTAGGAACATGAGAACAAGATTTTCTATTAAATATTCTTAAATGGCTTACTGCTGGTTTATAACCATAAAGAGCTTCAAAATGAGTTTTATGGTCTAAACTTTTAGATGGACATCGATTTTTTAAATAAATTGTAGTACAAATGGCTTCAGCCCAAAATCGATTTGAAATATTTTTACCTTTTAACATGCTCCGTGCACATTCCACTAGGGTTATGTTCTTTCTCTCAACTACTCCATTATGTTGTGGAGTGTGAGGCATTGTATATTGTTGGACAATTGCATGAGCTTTGTAGTATTTGATTTATGCACCAGATGTATACTCTCCCCCTTGATCTGATCGAAGGATCTTGATGTATTTCCTTATTGCTTCTCAACCATATTTTAAAAATCTTTAAGGCATTCAAATACATCATTTTTATTTCTTAAAAAATAAACACATGTATATTTTTTGCAATCATCAATAAAAATCAAGAAATAGTAAGCTCCACCAAGTGATCTTGTCTGCATAGGACCACACACATCTGTATGCAAAAGTTCAAGAATGTCTCTTTTTCTCCTATCTATATGAGTAGGGAATTCTTCTCTATGCATCTTCCCTAATGCACACCCATCACATGTAGAGTGTTCATTCTTAAGAACTGGAAGTCCTTCTACCATTCCTTGTTTTTGAAGTAGTAACAAATCATGATAGTTAAGGTGTCCATATCTTTGGTGCCATAAAATTTTTGTTGTCATGGTTGTGGATGCCAATGCTTGATGATTTTTGCTCTTCACATCAAGCTTGTATAAACCTCCGACTCTGGATCCTATTGCAACAATCTTGTAATGATCCTACATATATTTTATCACACAATGTGACTTCAAAAAATCTACCTTCAAATCTTGATATGTTATGGTGGAGACTGACATTAAGTTTTTCTTTATGCTAGGCACATACATGACATTTTGAATCTGTTTAACACAACCATTTGGTAATATCTGAGATTTTTGAATTCATCATTCATTGTTTCTCCTCCATCAACAAAATGACCAATATGCCTTTTGTTTCTATGTTTAGATTCATGATATTTCCTTCTATAACAATCTCTAGCATGGTGTCCAAATTTTCCACAATAAGAACATGCATCATTCCTTTTAACATTAGCATCAAACTTAGGTGTCATACCTTGTTGTGGCTTTGCATATGGTGGCTGTTACACATTATTTTTTGTCATCCCTATGACCGTTAATGATGTAAACCTATCTATTTCCTTCAGAGGGGTCAGTGGCCTGAATTCCTGAAGAAAGAAGGGAGAATAACTTTTACTGAGAGAAGAAGTTGTATTTTCCTTTGTAAAAACCCTATTAAAGAAGATGTCCGCAGGTTGCACTATACATAGGGTGAAAAAATGTCTGATTTACGCACCTTTCTCTATAGCTAGGTTGCAGAGTTTCCACATGTTTCTCTATAGCTAGGGTGCGGAAATTCTTGTATGTGGGAAAAACGAGCGTCTTCTCGATGCTTCTAGAAGGAGAAGCTTCTATGGTGAGGTGGCCTTTGAACGATTTGGATCTTACTCGCTTTCATGATTTAGTGGGATCATCCTAACCTCCTCACCTTATACTCTTAAGCTTATAAAAGGAGAGGAGCTCTCATGGAGAAAGTTAGATTGGATTGTTATTGAGTTTTGTAGCTTGGAGTTTTTGGAGCTTGTATGTTGGCTTTGAGCTTTGCTTTGTCAAGATAGATTGCGAGTAGCTATCAGATCTACAGTCTCAGAATCCGTGGATTAGAAGTGTGTGTGAAGCAAGGAACTGTTGGAAGGAACCCGACGACATCAAGGCATATGGTTGTTTCTTTCTTCCACATTATTTAATACATATATACTTTTCTTTCCTATTTGAATGTTATTTGTTCATATTGTATGATTCCTTGATCACACACATAGTTTCATATCAAATAGACTCTGTTATTCTTGTCTTCGTTGGCTTGTGTTCCTTTTGTAGATATTTCTCCATGAGTCTCGGGACGGAGCTTGGATTGCATTGACAAAGTCGGATCATCGATATTTAAAAGGTATGTTCTAGATCCATTTCTCATTTGATAATTGAAATCTAAGGAAAGAGTAGTGTACTGTCTTGTTTTGTTCTAGTTTCGTAGTGAAGATAGGGGGATTGATTTGTGTCCGCACTTAACAATTATCTCGATAATAGTGGCTTTCCATATGGTGGCTTTCCATACAATGGCTTACTCCCCTTGTTTCTTTCCCATGGCTTTCCTTTGAAAGGAAATTTCCCTTTTGCCATCAACTCTAGATCAGAACTTTGAGACTTTTTATTAAGGTTCTTTCGCCTTTCTTCTTCTTGCATAAGTATACCTGCCAACTCTTCAAAATTAAGATCTATCCTTTGATGCAAGACCCGTGATAAACATTTGGTATTCGTCTAGCATACCATTTAAGGTTATAGTGACTAAACCAATGCTAGATACCCTTTCACCTATATTACCAAGTTTATCTTTAATACAATTGATTATTGAAATTAAATCATTGGTACTTTCATTTTCCTCCATCTTTATAGAAAGAATCTTAATTTTCAACGAGAGGACTCAATTTGTGTTCTTCGACTTGTACAAATCTTTGAGTGTTGTCAATTTGTGTTCTTTGACTCATACAAATATTTGAGTGTTGTCCATGTTTCCTTGGACGTAGTGCGGTCTTTGATACGAGGGATGATAATGTCTTTTACGAACATTCTTAGTAACACTTTCACTTTAGTCTCTCATTTTTCCCAATCTTGAATTGTCACAGCTGTAGCCCCTGTGGAGACATCTGGCTTGACTTCACTACTGGATGCAATGGACTAGACATTGTATCCTTCCATCAATGTCTACATCTTAAATTTCAGGTTCATATAATTTTCTCCATTTAACTTGGTTGCTTGGGTCAAATATGATTCCGCAAAAGGGTTAGTCATAATTAAGCTCACAAATTCAGATCAAGCAACCAATGTAATACCTTGATTTAACCACAACAATATTCATCTCCAATTTCCTCGGTTCTCCAAGAAAATCGATTGCATAAACAAAAAAATTAAGCAGCGATTGAAAATTACCTTTACAAGGTCAATAACCCATGGCAAATACCATTGGTGGTGGGGAAAATCCAGCGCTATTGTACTAATTAAAAGTATATATCTTTTAAAGAATTTGGTATATACATTACTATTGACCCATTTGGAGCTCAACCAACTAATTCACAGCTCATGATTGGTCTTGCACAACCGATCCCCTTAGCCATAGTACGCTTCACACTCGTTCTCCTTCACGCACGGTCAGATACAATTTCCTCATCCACATGAGCTCCTAGCCAAGACACATTAGTTCCTTCACAGTCGCCCTTATCACTTATGATAGAAATTTGATCACGCCCGTCTAAAGATGTAAATATATCCATAGGTTGTAGATTTATCTCGAACCTGTCCTCTTCTAAGGAATCAATGGCTCTAGCCCTAGTAATATTTATCCAATGCATGTGGGAAGGAATAAATTTATGGACATATTACTTTTCTTTGCAGTGCGACTTCACACGAAATTCGTATGTAGATGGCGTCAAGTTGATTTGAGCCATGAACTAATGTAGATGATGCCTCTACGACAATGAATAATCCCATCAACCACAGCAATGTTGTACATGTTGTCCACACGAAGCTGAGAGAGAGAAAGTCCATGAGTCTACAAACAAACTCAACGATTGGTTCACCACATAAAAATGTGACTCCTCTGAGATATGGTTGGCCACATAAATGAGATTCCTCCTTTTCAATCTCACCTCTGTAATCTCATCATGTCTTGTGGATCGCTCTATGTGGCTCTAATTTCCACAAACTCACGTCGAACAACGATTTTCTCATGCATGTCTTAATGACGACTCATCCAGGTTGCTCTGATACCAAATTAATCAAATTAGAAGTACATTGATTCACACACAAAAACGTCAGACCAATTGTCTCACTCACACTAATTCATTCATCAAGTGAGCATTGCATTTATAGCCTATGAAATAATCCAACTGTACATTGATTCACACACAAAAACGTCAAACCAATTGTCTCACTCACACTAATTCATTCATCAAATGAGCATTGCATTTATAGCCTATGAAATAATCCAACTGAATCCTAAATGTGTGGATCTGAAACCACTCAAGATATAAAGGGATAGAGAGTCCCTGAAAAGTCTACAACTGATTTCTACCTTATTCTCTAACAATTTTAAACAAACTTTAATTCAAAAAACAAAAGAAAATAACATGATTTATTTGATGGATTGGAATTTGTACTTTCAAATTTTTTATGAATCTCCTAATGTCATACATAACATTCAAACCCTTATTACAAATCAAGAGGTTTTTACTTTGGGAAGACATAATGTTTGGGGTTAAATAAGTTAAATAAGCTTTTTACTTATCCCTCACATTCACAAGCTCTTCAATTTGATTGTCAAACATGACTTCATTAAACCATGGACTCAAAGACTCGTTGCTATTATTTTTATTATTTTTAAGGGGGTTTAAAAGCAACTCCTCAAATTATAGGACCATTATAAACATCCCTCTTTTAGCCAAGCTATATGGAATTATTCTGGAAAGAAGATTAACATATGGTTAGAAAGTCATGGAAAAAGGGCTACAGACCAAATTGGTTTCTCTTGTGTTGCTTCATTGACTTTAGGAAAACTTTCGACTTAGTGTGTAGAAGTAACCTTGGTAATATATTAGAAGAGTTCAAGCTTCCTTTTGAGTTGAGAGTTGTTGTGAAAATGTTGAATGAGAATGCTATTGCTATGTTTAGGAACACTAAGGGTTGGTTGGAATACATTAATGTAATATAGGAGTTAAACAAGGTTGTCCCCTGTCCCCTACTCTTTTTTCCATTTACATTGACAAGTTAGAGACATGCTTGGAAGAAGTAGGTTGTGCTAGCACTACTTTAGTTGGAATAATCATCACCTTTCTTCTTTATACTAATGATATTGTTCTTATGGCAAGGTGTCCCTTTGATCTCAACATGCAAGGATTTTTGATCTAGCTCAAGTATGTCACTGAATATTAATAAAACAAAGGTTATGGTAATCAAATCTAAAAAGATCACTTACGCTAATCTGAGACGTCAACATCTCTAGAGAATCATGGAGGAAGATAAAGTGAATTAATAAACATTTTATAATTTATAATATTAAAATAAAAAATGACTTTTCCCTAATTAATAATAATAATAATAATAATTTATTTTTAAGGTCATGGTCAAGCCAAACACCAAATTGATGTATGAGAGATCCTTATTTGTGAGACAAGAGACCCCCTCAGCTAAGTGATATCCTCCTCATCGAAGCTGGTCTTTTGGCATTAAAAATATGACTATGACTAAGTACCTATATACAAGCACAATACAACTAATATGAAAGAAAAGAAGTTTCCTCAAATTACTTCAAACTACAACTTTGAAAGAAATGACATAAAACTCTAACTTTAGTGATGGCTCAATTTTTCCACAAAGCAACGGCCAGGTGGATGTAATCACTTAATTACTAGTCATAACTACACGCAATGCATCCAGCCAAAAAAAGGCAAAGGTGGTGGATGCACATGGAGATGCCACTAGGATTGACATGACAATCCGGATAATATCTCTCGGTCACGATTTAATTATTTGGATCTACCTCAGCAGCAACTGGATAGATAAGATAAGTATGTTGCAATTTTTTCAGATTCGGTGGCACTTGGCACGATTAAAGTCTTTCGGTTTCCATGTTCGCTTTATTTATAGCGACAGATATCATTCCTGCATTCAGCATCTGCTAGGGCTGGAAACGCGAGAGTCGTTCCAATAATATCTGAAAGCAACTTACACTTTATTTTGACGTCACATCGGCCAGACTAACATACTCCCTAAACACTACCAGAATAAAGATAACGGATTAAATATTCAAGGGGGATCTATGACATTCTAGATTCATTAAATGGTTTCACTAACTTTAATTAAAGCAGGATCCTTCACATTTTAAATTAAAAGGTTTCAATGACGATTCCATGATTTTACTAAAATGGTTTAATTTAATTAAATTTTATAAATTAATTTGTTTTAAATTTCTTTTCTTATAACTATTTTAATCTTATTTAGGTTTTTAAGAAAAATACAAATTAATTTATTACTTAAACAAATATTAAAATACCAGTGATTATATAATGGTTTTATTGATTGATTGTTCAATAACAAGAGTATCTTATATACTTATTAAGGATATCACATATTGTTTATAAAAAATTGAATGTGGGTGGGGAGGATAACAACCATTCCTCTCAATCACCCAAGCTACATCCAATGGATTTATCATCATCATATATATTGTTGATATTGAAATATTTTATTTATGATCGAAATTGAAATAATTTTTTTGTTATTAATATTTTTAAATGATACATGTCAATTCCATATTGAGCACATAAGAAATTATACATCTCCTTCATAATAGACTATAAAACGTACCTCTAGAAGCAACAAGTATTGGGAATGAAATAATGACTCCATATTATAATTTGAATGGTCTGGTCCCATATCAATTTTAATTTGTTAATAGCCATTGATTCATAAATATGCTCCATAGATCCCAGATGGGGTGCCACGTTGCGACGGTTGGCCATGCAGCCTGCCCCAGACCCAAACCATTAATATGGCAGGTCGGACCCCTTCACCTCACTATTAAATGGAGGGAGGCCATTACTGCCCGACGAGAAGAGGAGGACAAATCCCTCGCGCGAGAAGAATGGCAGCCACAAGGTGTAATGACAGTGATAAGCTTGGTACATAGGTCATGTCTGGCATCAACATTATCCTCCCACTCGGTCGAGGGTGGATCCATCTCACCCCTGCGCTCCATCAACCCGGATTCTCTGAGCAATGGATCTACATCCAGTCGGCTCTTATTGCTTTCGCCCTGCACATTAGCACCCTTTCTGACTCCACCATGCCAAGGGAAAGAGGCAGGCCGTGACACGACCCTGCATGGTATAGTTTTTCCGCTAGACAACAGAGGGTGTAGAGATTGGAGTGCGCCCTGTCCATTTCACGGACTCAGCGACGAGAGAAGCCCAAAATGTCACCAATGACATACGTTGAGGAGGAGATTCCAGATGAACCTATCCAGGTTCCTCCAGAATCCCTCCTCTTCACAGTGTCAGATAATTGGCAACCCCCCAGCCATATCCCAACAAACACAAGTGCTTCAACCATTGTCTAGCAAGCACAAGAAGCTAGGGAAGAGGCCACCCGCATAATTGAGGAGGAATTCCCAGATGAATTCCTCCATTTGGACCCTGCAGACACAATTCAGACCAAGGACTCTGTAGCGGATGAGCTCAAGGCGGTGGAGGCTATGGAAGCGACTCAGGCAAAGCCGTGACGATCTTAGACACGGAGGTGGAGGGCGGCCCAGTCTTGGCGCCTCCACCACTCTCGACACTCCCAGATTTCTTCTAGGTACCACCACCCTTCTTCCATCCGGAGCAGCTCACGCTAGTCTTTGAGCTACGAAACCAGATGGCTGACCAGATACATCGAGACACCCTCATGCACCAGTGAATTGACATGCTTTACGAAGCCTACTCAAATGCACCAACAACCCAACGTTGTCCGACCTGCGCGAGGCCTTTTGTGCTCCAGCCCAAGGATGACCCCCTCAACGATGATCCGAGTGACACGCCCTTAGGTGCAAATGTGTAATCTCCTTGCTTTGGCTACCACGAGCATTCTCATCTCGGCTCCTTGCACTGCTACAATGCAGTTTTACAGTTATGTCTCTTGTTTTCAGTTGATAGTCTTTCTTAGTTGCTCAACACAGTTCCGTAAAGACTCAAATTTGCCACCTGTTCTAGTTTCCACTAATTCAACGAAACAGATAACAGACTGTAGCCATGTGGCTTTTTTTACTATAAAAGTTAAATAGTAAGAATTTCCTCTCTTTTTATTCACAAAAATAAATAAATATGCTGCATAGTTTAATTAATTTAATTATTACAAATATTGAAAATGAAATGGTTGCTCCATATTTTCCCATATGGATTTGTCTCTCATTAATTTGTTAATAGCCATTGATTCATGAATATGCTCCATAGTTTAATTAATTTAATTACTCCATAGTCATGATATACCTTCATACTCATTAAAATACAATATATATCAACAATTTCCTTAAAATAAACCAAAATCTGGCCCTTTCACGCTTTCAAAGAAAGCGAAACTTACTCCTTTCACACTAAATTAAAACAAAACTTATGAGATGTTTTAAAATGCAAAAAATTACCTTTAACCTTCGATGGGTCCTCAATAATAATTTAAAAATCATCTTTAAAATATATAAATAAATATGGATTGGTATTATAAGATGAGGAAAACATAAATGCAATTGCTTTACATGTTTTTAAAGAATGACCACAATCATTTATTCGTTACGCTCGCTAAAAGAGGAAGAGAAAAAATGTAAGCACCAATGTAAAACAATACTTTTCCTTCCAAAGGGAATCTTTTTCTTTAATTTTTTTTTATTTTAAATATTATGTCAATTCCATTTACATATATATCAAAATCACCTTTGCTAAAGTTGGTATCCATTGTACTTTTTGTGAAATATAACTATGTTTAATTTAAATTTAAATTTAAATTTTAAGTAATTATAATTAATTTTTTTTTAACATATCTCAATTAAATTTGTAATTAAATTTGTAATTGTGTTGAGAGATATTTTTTTCTACATAAGTATAAAGGGAAGGCTTATTTAAAGCAAAGAGAGAAGTGATTTATTGAAAGGGATTTGGTGTTATCTTACTTGATAAATGAGAGGTTCTCATAGGGGAGGAGGAGGAGGAGGTCTAGTCTATCGAACCTTAAGAAGGTAAGAAATTACTTCAATTTCTTTAAAATTGTTTTTCTATGCTAAAAAAACATTGAGAGAAGCGTTCCAAGATCACCATACGAGATGATGATGAAGAAGAAGAAGAAGAAGAAGAAGAAGAAGAAGAAGAAGAACCTCCACTCAGACCAACTGGTCTATCGGACCTTAAGAAGGTAAGAGATTGCTTCAATTTCTTTAAAATTGTTTTTCTATGCTCAAAAAACATTGAGAGAAGCGTTCCAAGATCACCATAGTTTTGATGACTTAGGAGGTTAGGAAGGTCGATAATGTGGAAGATATTTTTAAATTGGGATCTACTATGGGTATAGGCAGGAGAATCCAAGAGGAAGTGTTTTTCATCTTCTACCTGCTTAGTGTCACAAAGGTGACATATTCTCTCATCCCATGGTGTTTTGGGAGTTGTCCAATGCCCAGTTCACTATGTAGCTCGTGAGAGTTTGTTCTTATTTTAACAATGTTGATTTTCTTCTTTGCACTTTTCAAAACTAAGAGGTAATTTTGATCTTCTAAATTAGGGTTGACCACCTCCATGTTGTTGATACTGATAGGGGGGTGAATCAATATCAAGTACAATTTAAAAACCTTTACAACTTATACTTAAACCATTTAATTATATCCAATGAGAAATGAACAATAGTATAAGAGTTACACCAATACACCACAATACACCATGCACAATATATGAGAAATAATCAATAGTTATTGTTCAAGGGA
>ML791435.1:279192-300332 GCA_009831015.1 Picea engelmannii
TTTTTTTTTTTTTGTAATCTAGCCTCCATATTGTGTAGTTGAGCCTGAAACCCTAGAATTTTATTGTCCATCTATCTCTGAATATTATCTTTGAAGGATCTAAATTTGTTATCAAGCATTGCTAGTAACTCACTTCGAAGCATTGCTACCAATTCACTTTGAAGTTTGACTTCTCTCTCTTCTTTGCGTTTTCCTGTTGATTCTAATAGATTCATGCAAACTATCTAGGGTTACTTTGTTAGGCCTTCCTCTATTAGATTTAGGTATCAACAGTGAATTACTCATATTGAAAATAAAAATAAATAAATAATAAACTTGTGCACTTGATTCACAGAAGGGTAGTCACTAACATAGTTATCGTAGATCAGATTTACCATAAACGAGATTCACCGTAGACCCGATAAATATTCATGCAATAGCACCACAAAGATAATATTCACCACCGTAGAGATAATGTTCACCCAGATATATCCATTGCATCAATTCACCACAAATATAATATTCACCACCGTATGTATTCACCGCAGATATAATATTCACTGGAGAGATATATTCACCACTGTATGTATTCACCACATAGATAATATTCACCCCTGTATGTATTCACTGCATAGACAATATTCACCGGAGAGATATATTCACCACTGTATGTATTCACTGCGGAGTTAATATTCACCGCAAAGTTCTCAAAACCACATAGCTCAAATACCAAAGGGTTGAAGAATATTGGTCTGTGTAGAATTTTATAGAATTTTTTGAATAATGCTTATAATATTGCATTGGTAATGGTCATCAATTTTCAATATTGTTAATTTGTATGAATATCATGAAGGCACTAAAGATGTAGTTGAAGCAAAGTAGGTTGTAGTATGGACGAAGAAGATTCAAGAGAAGGAGAGGGATGAGATTATAAGGATTTTGAAAGAACGATCTGTCAGGAAGACAAAGAGGAAATAATACAAGGAGTATTTGGTTTGCTTTAAGGGAAAATATCTAGAAGACACAATGTGAATTTTAGAGGTAAATATTTGTTAAATTGGGAAACAATCAAACAATTTTTTATTGTGAGCAGGGTGAGCACATTTCAAATACCAAGGGGTGTGATGTAGGAGTATCCTTAGTTCCAAGCAATAATGCACATCCAAAAATAAGTTTACTTTTGGTTTTAGATTTATATTGGATTCTCGATTTTTTTATTTTTAATTTGTGGTAGAGATTTAGTTTTGTTCGGGTTGTGACCTCAGTCCTTTGTTGTTCTCAAATAAATTCTAGCCACAAAGGTCAATTCAAGTGTAAAAAATGGGTGATGATGATCACTGTATGTTAGATTATTTTTATTTGTTTTTTTTTAAAGATGGGAATCAATAACTGGTAGGTTTCATCTGGGCTAGGGCCGAGATCAAGCCTACTGGCTTCCACTATAACCCAAGAGTATACCCAACAACCCACAAGCCAGATATACCAATACCAAACACTTGTGACTATTTGATTATTTTTTGATAAATGATAGATATTCACCATCATGGTCTAAAAGTCTAATGTATGGGGATTTAAAAACACGATTGATTTGACACCACCTGATCAATATCATATCAACAAACATGATTCCATATTGAAATTTTGGGGAGGTTTGGACAAGAACCAATTTCAAAAACTTGGGAGTCATCATATTAAAGGGAGATCAATGACTCTTTTTCATCTCAAGGTCTCATGAAAGTTTCAAAAGAAGGATACGAGGAGTTTCAAAAACCATTGGATTGCTAAAGATTAAGGGTTTGGTATTAAATCTCACCTTGTTCGATTCTATGATAGAGATCAAGTGTATTTTTTTAGTCCCTTTCGAAGGCAAGATAGGGACTATAGCATTTGATCCATCGTTGAATGAACATTAGTTAATGTTTGACTTTTAATACATATGTTATATCCTTAAGTTTTTAACATGGTTTGTAATTATTTTTATTAAATATTTTGAAAAAACATATTTGTTTACAGTTCTATTGGTTCTAACATTTTGAAGTCTTATTTCTAGCTTCACTCCTCCCAATGTAATTTTTTATTCCCTAGCCTAACTTTTTAGTACCATTTGCAGTATGCAATTTTTAGTGTGATTTGCAATATGGATTTTTTTTTCATTCTTTTCATTGTTACATAACCTAAGTAACAAGTTCAAAGTCATATGACAGAACATAATTTTTTCATTTCCATTAACTTATGTTCTAAGTTTGTTATCTAAGTTTTAAGTTTTAATAACTTTGTCAGATCTTTAAATGGACTAATCAAACTAGTCTGACAAATGGTTAATACAGGTTGAGTATAATTTCTCCTTGATAAGTCTTAGCACGCTACCTCCTTTCTCTATCGTCATAGGGTGCTTCTGCATACGTGTTCTACCATACATAGGGTGCTTCTACATACAAGTGCTTCTGCATAAGAGTAATTTTGCACATGCCTTTCTTCACTGCCATAGCCTTTCTCCATGCCATAGGGTTCTTCTGCATATATTTGTGATCAAGTTACATATACAATAGATCACCAGTTCATGGGTTGAAGTTGTTGATGGAATGTTGGATATCCTAGATAATGCAATTAAGGAGTTAAGGTACAAACTATCTACTTTCACTTACTTGTTACAATGATTTACCATAAATCATACATCTTCTAGTGCATCATACCTTTTATTCAACTGCTCCAACATCATTAAAATAATGGATAGTGAATCATACTATCATTATCTTTTTTTCGTAAACTCTCATCAAGTTGAAACTAATGAAAATAAGAAAATATTGCAACTAATATTAGATTAACTAATGAAAATAACATGCATGTGCACAAACATATTCTGATAGAAAAACTAATATATTTTATGTTAGAAAGTTCCAAAAAAATTATGGAAACACAGGGTTCCTACAATTGATAATTATTCCTTCGACTAAGCCAATGTATTTGAAGCCTTAGGCCGCTACATTCTTGCTAGAGTAAATGGGGCCACGAGCCGACCAAGCTAAGCCTATTCAATTTCAATTTGAGGATTCTCCTTTGGTCTTGTTTTAGGAATTTCCCTGAAATGTAGGTGAAAAAACAAGAAATTGTTATACAATACACAACGATAAACGATAAGTTATTCAAAGCTAAAAATTGTTATACAAGTATCATTTAAAAATTGTCATACAATACATCATACAATACATCATGGTAAATAATTTCGAGCTTCGATATGATACATCAAGATAAAAAATACTTTTATATAATAAATAATTTTGAGCTTCGATACTATACATCAAGAAAATAAATACTTTTATACAATACATTTTCATAATTAGTTAGTAGGAAGAGAACACCATCGAACAAAGTGATAAACTTTAGGAAATAAAAATATTATAAAACATAGGCCATGTATCAACACCTTCAAAGCATTCACCCTGACCACTGAAGTCCGTGGGCAGTCTTTTGAGGTGGTTTTAGGTCATTAGGGTTTGTTGTCCAATCATATAGTGTCCAAGTCTTTGCATGGAAAAGACAATGGTGAGGTCGTTGTGGAGATCTGTAATCTCCATTGATAGGCCAATCCTTGAGAGATTTAACTTTGTAGGGTTTGCGTGGATTCCATTTTCATCAATAAAAAAACCAAGATACTTGATACAACATTGCTCTGCTTGTTGTTTATGTGGACCTAAGTTGATATTCATAATGCTCGAAAAACGATAGTTGAATCAAGGCATTGTCGTCCAATTTATTGTGGCTTTGTCGAAATTGTGGGTTAATTGATGGTAAGAAAAATAGTGTCATGCTTGGAAATATTATCGAGAGCCATCATTAAAACATGACCTTTTCAAAATAAAATTTAAAATAATTGTAAACTAGTTAGTTCTGTGTATACTTGATGTAGTGATACTAACTTGTGTGAATATTTTTGTGTTGATTGTTACCATTCATGTGTTTCTTTATCTTTGGTTTTTCTTCAAAGACATTTTACATACTTTCAAATTAATATGAAATTTTAGACATAGTGTATATTTAAAAAACACTAAAAACAACTTAATATAATAAAAATCGAAAACAAGTTATTACAGTGTTCATTATTACTATTCGTTACTACTACTATGTTTTATTTTAACTATTTCGTAAAAATTGTTCACATATTTTTAAATTAACATAAAATTTTAAATACATAGTATGATTTAATAAGTTAAAAATTAGATAGAGGAATTAGTTTGTCATCGAACCTGAATCAACAACACACAATTGATTAGCAATGGGTTTAGAATGAATGTATTCACTCCTTTCTTTTTTTATTCGAAATGAAGGGTTTATAAAGATTGTCTACCTTCTAGACTGGACTGGAGCCTTCTCTTTGATTTTTTTAGTTATAGGTAGGACCTGTCCTGTCTATATGTAAGGCTTGAGCTTCGTATATAAGGTCGTTGAATTCTACGATTAAGGAGTTAGCTTCTCTATTCTTATATATTGTAGATCCTGCGACTCTCATGGATGATTTGAGAAGAAGGTAGATCGATTTTGACTCCTGGGATAAAAACATAATGTATTGAACCTCTCTGACAACTTGTGAGCCTACCCAAAAAAGTCACTTGGACTATTGTTGGACTCATCCAGTATTTTGTTCAAGGTCGCATATTGGTTTCAATCCACACAACACATCCCATTTACTTTAGGGAAAATTAATGAGAAGGGTAAATCGATTTCTTCCCCAGAGCCAAAGTGCATTACTCCCTTGCTCCCAACATCAATTGGTGCTTGGAATATAGGGTGAACATTATTGAACTAATATGTTGGATCTCTTTGCAACCTACTCCTCTGTACAACCATGCACACGATGTCAACGATCCACCTCTCATTTCTCTTGTATGCATAGAGAGTCTAGCCTCACTTATTGTGTCAAAATGAATAGTTGTTGGTACACCAACAACAATATATGGGAAGGAAATAATTTCTTGTCTTTATTGAATAGGAATAGAGGCAATCTACTGGGAATGCATGTGGCTGGATGTTAGTGCTACAAGTAGGGCCTTTTACTGTAACGTAGTCACCATGAAACCAAAGAAGGCCCATCTGGCCAACTAACTATTAATTTATTTAGTTACACATGTACTCTATGCTACTGGAGCTATCTCTCCTTGAGGCTTCATCTATGCATTGACTTTGATACAAATATTCCTCGTAAAGTGACTATAGTATGTATGTCGATCTTACTAACATTTTTATCTGCCACGAGTTCCTCTTAGTATTATGAGCTACAATGTAATTTCCCCTAGAGAGATTTTCTTTATTTCTATTGTTTTAAATCTTGAATTACCTTGATTTATTCTATCAATAAACCTTTTTTCGAACCTTATTCCTAAACCTCATTGAACCTTCTCCCTAAACCTCCTAAGGTCATCAAGGTTCAATGCCATTCCTTTCCTAATGTCTTTCATGGGTGGAAGCATAATTATGACATGATGAAGACTGTAGGTTAGAACGCTCACCCCTGCTATAAATGCAATAAATCTTTCCTATTTCTCAAATTATCACCTATTTGTAGATGTCATGATATTAATATCAGATGATTGATTTTCTTCCAATGGTTTGTGCCTCTTTATTTTTATATGCAGATATGGTAAGTGTTATAGCATCAATTGTCACCATTGAAGCATTGATGCTCTTATTGGCCAAATCCCTCTCCTACTCACAAACAATTATCCCCCATACCTCCTTGAGACCTCATTTATTATTAATTTTTTTTTTTTGGGGGGGGGGGGAAGCTGTATGTGCCATAACATTTATGAAACACGCATATACGCGGGCTACCCAAGGGACAATCACGTACATGATAATGAATGCTTAAAAAAATTAATTATGCCTAATTAAATGTTGAGTTGTGGGTTTGGTTAGTTTCCTAACTCCTTTTACCTGTACTCAATCGTCTCTAACCAACTATAGATCACATAAAATGAGCATTTTTTTCAAGGAGAAAAGTAATGATACTTTGCACATCAGAGAAATCACCCATTTGGATATACCCACTGAGTCTGTAAGCCCATACATATCCCTATTGCTACTGATTTTTTGACCTGGAAACCATTGTTTCCAACCTCCTTCTGATCACCAACCTATCTGACCAAGAGTCTCCCATATATTCTCTTTGGGTCTGTGGTGAATTCAGAGTCAAAACCAATCATTATAGAAATATATGGGGTGGAGGGACCTGAAGTCTCTTTTGATAGGGCAACGCTGCACCAGACAGATATAATTTGTAACTACCTAACTATTTCTCATTAATAAGAAACTCGTTCATTCAAAGTGTATTGTATTGGTATTGATTAAACTTGCAATTATTTCATATATGCTTCACAGAATACTAATTGCTTTGATCATTCCATTATTTTTCCATTTAACTAACGGGTAGTTATTAACATAACTATCTCTCTATGTAGATTTGTCTATTTGAGATTCTTGTAAGTTGTAGAGGAACTATTGGAAAAGAGCAAGGAGGGTTAGATAATCGGGAATGACAACAACCATAGGACTCTTGGTGAGTTAATCCTTCTCCTTCTCTCAATAGTTAGTTATTTCCTTTGAATTCGGTTATAATTTCTTTTCTTAGTATGTTTTATGGAATTTTCTTCTTGTATAGTCATTGGTATATTGCAATAATCCCACTACTGTAGGGGAGTGTTGATGTTTAGATTGGTCAAGATCCAAACAACAACCTCACGAGGATAAAATCCCCCTACGTTTTTATAGAGGTGTTACTCCTCTATTATTTTCCAAAAGAAATAACTTGATGTTCTTGGATTGGATTATCAAATGGGATAATGCTAGATGGCAAACCCCAAATCTGTACTTCTTTAATTTGTATATGAAATGGTTCTTGATAACTAGATTTATTCTTGAATGGACCAAACAACTTCTTTAATAATGAAAATATGAAGAAATGATTCAATATCAGAATATATATGTGTTCAACTTCATTATTACAACCCCCTGAAATGCATGCAAGCTAAACATGCATCCGTATTTTCTCACAAGAAAAAAGAGTTTGATCATTTTAGAGAACTTTAAAAGAGTATTTCATTATAAGCGAATGTGATAGGTGCAATTCAAAAATATCATGCTCATAAACTCAGAGTTTGAGAAATCATTGAAATTACACCTCGAAGTAGTTATCCGTGGAGTTTCATAAAAGATATTCAACAATACAAAGAATTTCAGTAAACCAATTAACTAATGCTCAGAAATAAAACTTGCCAAATGAAAGGACTAAACCTCCATGAATCATTTAGAAAACCATGGATTACATTTATGAATCACATATATGGCTGTAAAATACTCCATGATCTTTTAGAGAAAGAGTCTTGGAAGAATAAAAGAAAAAAACTCAAAAATCTCAACCTTGTGCTCAGTTCAGAAATACAAGCATAAAGCCTTGAAAAAGATAGTGTAGAAGAAGGAGAATAAGAAGAAAAATGTAGACATCTATTTGTTGATCAAATACTTGGTTGCATACTGATGGCTGAAGCTTTCAGAATCTGGACCTTCTAACCCTTCTTTGATGTTGTTCTCTCTCTTTTAAAATCTGCTTCCAATGCTTCTTGAAGTAGTTATAGGTTTCTCCTTCTAGAAGTTTCCACAAGTCATTTTTGGAGTAAATAAATTTAATTGATGTTTTATTGAATTCTCATTAATGGATTTATGTCATTGAAATTCGTGCCTCCAAGTGGGACCCATTTCATCTTTAATAAAAGTCATTTATTACACTTTTATTTCAAAACTTTAAAACTGATTTCCTGAAAAAAGTGGAATGTGTTTTAATTTTTTGAGCATGATAATTGAATTCTCAGCCATGGAAACTAATCTAGAAATATTATTCATCATCCCATATTTCCAACAATTCTTCTTGAGTGAAATTTGGAGTTTTGGATCTCAAGTTGTTGGCTCAAGAAGTAGAGGTTCTAAACAAATTTCTCATCAAGTCATGAAAAATGAGCTAACTGATATTTTAAATTTTGGAAGAATTATGGCTAAATTCAGCCATTGAAACCTGTCCCATTTTCTTCCTTGTCAAATTACCTTTCCAACGAGGTATGATTTTCCTAAAATGGACCCCTAGATCTTGAATTATAATCTTCAAAAGATCGTAACAACCATCCATTTAATTCGTGGATCAATATTAGCCCTTGATTAAATTTCCCCTCTTTTAATCCCACATATATTTTGGTGGATGAAGAATTGGTGTTTATAATGTAAATGAATTTCATATAATTCATGTGAAACAAAGGAGATTATGGAGGTCTTAGTGTAGCTCTTCATTGCTGAGAAAAATATGTATCTCGGTAATATTTTGGTCACCCAATCACTGCTTAGTCATCACCCAGTCAACCAATGAATGTCTGACACATCACATCCAATCATCACTAGTCACCTGCTACGTGTCACTTGGAGATGTTCCCATAAAACTTAAGACAATAAAAATAATATTAAAATAATATGAGGAGCACGGTAAGACTTAGTAAGAAGATTCGTAAGTAAAATATGGAAACAAAAATGGAAAAATAAAAATAATTACATGAAATAACAAAAAATAAATTAAAATGGAAATATAAAAATGAACGTGGAAATGGTTAAAGAAAGGAGAATAAGGAATGAAAGAGGGAAAAATGGCTACAAGAATAAGGAATGAAAGAGAGAAAATTTGCTAAGTGTGGAATATGGAGTATGGAGAGTGGAGTGGAAGAGAGAAATAATGGTCAAGTATGGAGAGTGAGTGGAAGAGAGAAGGGAAAAAAATGGTTAAGTATGAGAAGAGAAGTAAAAGGAATATGAGACTAAATATGAGGATAATGGATAAGGGAATATGAGAGTAATTAGAAAAATGGCTAAGTATGGGATGAGAGAAGAGTGAGGAGAGTACTTAGTCAAAATTCAAAAACGGAGAGGAAAAAGGAACACGACACTTAGAACAAATTTTCTTGCAATTTTGTAATCTCTTTGTCCGACTTCTAAACAAAATTATTAATATCTTGGGCATACAAACTTAGATTTTGATTCTGAAAAATGTGTGACAACGCTGAGATTGAGGGCTACACCATGAGATAATGATCATTCAAAATTTAACACTGACGATACCAATTATTTATTTATTTATTCTAAAGATTGGAAAATCAAGGTGACTAAATTTTTAATCAATAAAGAGTTTTCTCCGAAAGCAAAATTGGTGACCATACTAGGGAATTTTCCCTAGTGGGCTTGTTTTGGGATTTGTTGTTGTGTTTACTTGGTTTATTTGCTTTTCTTTTATTTCAGACTATTGTTTAGTGACTTAGTTTATTTCAGACTTAGTTTAGCGACTTACAATTATTTGAGTCTTTTCCTTTATCATTTGAGCCATTTATGTTGCTTCTTTTCCTCTCTTTTTAATATTTTTGGGGTATATACACACTCTGTAATTACCACAGTCGCGTACTTATACGTGCTTACCAGTTTAGACAATCATGTATATGCAGGATGCCATGTGCACAAACGCGTACAACTTATCAAGAAAGATTTTTTATAATTTTTTTTGGTCTAAGGGTGTTTGGCCATGTGTCTGGGGTCTCTCTTGGGACTTTAAGATTCTTTTTATGTTGCTTGCCAAGTTATATAGTAGTTTAGTTTGACTCTTATAAAGAAAACAAAAGATTTTTGTGCATTTCCTTTTTTGGATCATTTTCAAGTTTTTGAGGGTAGTTTGAGAAGTTATTTTCCAAGATATTTTTGTTTAAGAGTGTCTTTCATCACTGTTCTTGGCAAATATTTATAGGTTTGGGTTATTTTCGACCTTCTTTTTCGTTGTTTCTTGCTGGTTTTAGGGAGAAAGTTTTTTTTTCATAATTTCCTATTTCTTTACCTTTTAAACAAGAAAAGAAAAAATACTTATAGAAAGTATACTTTAGTATTCTTTTTTAGTCCTTGCCATTGTTTCACTGGAAATAAAACTTTTGTAGTGTGCTTTCTTTCTTTATAGTGCTTTTTAGTTTTCAAATTGCAATTTGCATTCTTGAAAAAGAAAAAAATATTGTTTTCATAGTTTCGACGAAAATAATTCCATAGTTTTTCAATTGCATTATATTTCAAAAGCAAACTTGCATTGGTAATGCATTTCATATGAAACAAAAAGTTGTATTTATTGCATGCTATAAAAACAAAGTTTTTATTTTATTTTATTTTATTTATTTTATTTTTATTTTATTTATTTAATTCTGAAGCGTTTTGCACTCATATTTTCAGTGAAGAACAACATCTTGCATTTTATGTTCTTAAGTGTTTTCTATTGAGTCTTTCAAAACACCATTATGTTTCATCCATTACCCCTTCTGAGTAAATAACAACCTATGTAAAATGAACGTTTAATTAAAATTAACTAGACATTTCATTTTCTAGGGTAAACAAACTAGCTTAGGCTAGGGCCTTGGTTTAGGTTGGATATTTAATTCTCCAAGGCCAAAAAAAAACTTAGGAGTCTAAGATATGGAGCACAAAATCCAAATTTTGTATAGGTATAGCCAGAATCCTCCTCTAACACGGGCGTTAAACACAAGGTCACATGAAGGAGAGTCGAGGAGATAACACCTCCGAAGCTTGTCTAAACATAGTGGAGAGATCATAGTTTGGGGTTTTCATTAGTTCCTTTACCTCTGTGAGAGGTGATGCTTTCGAGGCTTCAGGATTTGTTACCCTACCCATATGTTCAATCTCGACTGTGAACTGTTCCCCCCAGACGCTGACTACGAGTTGATATCCTTAGTAGTTGTTCCAAGGATTCTCAAAGGTGACTGGGGGGGGTTTCCCATGGTACCTGGGGCATACATTGTTTCACACTTCTCAATACCTCTAGAGGGTGCCCCACGAAGCATGGCTACTTGCATAAGGAAGGGTTTACTAGTGGAGGTCGAGGTAACCACTTCTCGCTCCTTTGTTCAATGGTTCATGGGGCTTAATCAACCCGTGCCTTCATCTGTAAGGTCCTTACCTAAATTTGTTACTACTTGTAAATGTGTTGAACCTGCACATAATATATCTAGCTAGGAATTGACATACAAAGTTGCAGAGAAAATAAAAGAAAAGAGAAGCATGAGGGAAAGAATGGAAGAATTCTCATTAACCAAATGAATGAATGGTAATTTACACATGATATACTATGTATAACTCAACCAATGCGCACTGGAGGAGAAGATAATGCACCATAGTGGTGGTCTAGAGTGATATGGACACACACCAATAGTTATGGGAGTAAACTTCCACCTAGTTTAGTATCTCGAGTAGTTATGGGAGTGAATTGCCACCTAGCTGAGTTAACTAGTCTATCAATCTTCAGTTAACTGACTGAAACAAACTGAAGTGAGGAGGAAATCAGGGAATCATGAGTAATGTACTAGTTTGGTGATGATCCCAAGGACAATACGCATCAACTGGTCATGATCCCAATGCTGCATGGTGATAATACCAATGTGGCATCTAGAATCTACTCAACTAATCAAACTGAAGTGTGAATTGAAGAGAATATTCTCCCTAGAGGAATATTCTACCTAAAATATAGAAGACTAAATAATGACTAATAAACATAGGAAAAATAAATCCTAAGTGTGTGTGAAGTAACTCCAACACCCCCCCTGAACATCACTATGGTGAAAATAAAGAATGGGTCCCATCAACAAGGCCATGTTAGGTACCCAAATATAAAAGATACACTGAAATAAAGAATGGGCTCAGACTACTCTTCAGGATGTAGGGGATATTATTGGGGATCCAACTGATACTAGGAGGACTTGATCTGATTTCGAGGAGCCTCCTCTTGCACTCACTGCCACTAAACCATTTCCACCTAGGCATCTTTTCCTGCTTCAGTCTTCAGGTCCACAGTCTTATGGCAAGGCTGCTAGAAATTCCTTTTGGGAATCTGCCATGCAGGAGGAGTACAAATCCCTCCTCGAGAACCAGACTTGGGATTTAGTTCCCCTTCCCTTAGGAAGGAAACTTGTCAGGTGCAGATGGGTCTATAGGACCAAGAGCACAATGGATGGACAAGAGCACATCGGATGGACATATTAGTAGATACAAAGCTAGGCTAGTTTCCAAAGGCTTTCAACAGGTGCATGGCATTGACTATGATGAGACCTTCACTCCAATAAAAAAGATGGATTCCCTACATTTGGAACTTACCATTGCAACAACCAAGGGATGGGAATTCCATCAGATGGATGTAAAGAATTCATTTCTTCATGGTGATCTCTCTGAGGATATCTTTATGGAGCAGCGCTAGGGATTTATGTAGGATTCCTCTTTGGTATGTCGACTGGAGAAGTCTCTTTATGGCCTCAAGTAAGATCTAAGGGCATGGTATACCAAGATGGAATCCTACCCGCTGTCACAAAAATTTGTATGTTGTAAGTCAGACTCGAATGTTTACATGCTCAGGACAACTAACTCACTTCTACTCCTACTTCTATATGTTGATGATTTTTTGATCACCTATTGCTCGACTTCAACGATTGTTGCAGTCAATAGGATTCTACATGACAGGTTCTTGATGATAGACATGCGTCTGCTACACTTCTTCCTTGGAATCGAGATCAGTCAGGATGCATCAAGCATCAAACTATCTCAGGCCAAGTATGCACGAGATCTCCTTGAGAGATTTCACATGACAGATTACAAGTCTGCTCCGACTCATTTCCTATTAGGAATCAGACTTGAGGATGTTGGGGACACTCCATTCGTTGACAACACATTATACATATAGCTAGTGGGGAGCTTGTTATATCTCACACACTCCATACCAGACCTCTCTTATGCAGTTGGTCGAGTCTCTAGGTTCATGCAGGACCCGCATGAGCTACATTGGAAGGTTTCAAAGCGTATCCTTCGATACGTATAGGGAGCCATCACCTTTGGGATTACCTATTCCGCAGACTCTACATTGGACCTCATCGGGTTCATTGATTTTGTCTGGACTAGTGATAACATAGTTTTAAGTCCACATCTGGTTACTCATTCAGTCTTGGTTCTGGGCCTATTTTTTTGTCGAGCAAGAAGAAGGTTGTTATTTCTCTATCTTTAGTCGAGGTAGAGTACAAAGGGGTAGTTAACATAACCATTCAAGATATGTGGCTACAACATTTTGCCAGTGAGTTGGGCATTCAGTTTCATCGGTTGATCTTCATCTGGTGTGACAACCATAACACTCTGAAGTTATTTAGAGATCCAGTTTAGAGGCAACAAACGAAGCACATCAAGATCCACATGTATTACATCCAAGACTTAGTACATGAGGGGATCATTGACCTGTAGTTATGTTCTTCAACAAAAAATGATACAGACATTAGGATCATAACCAACTAATGCACATTGTCCTTGGGATCATCACCAGACTAGTGCATTACTCATGATTCCCTGATCTCCTCCTTACTTCATTCTGTTTTAGTAAGTTAACATAAGACTGATAGACTAGTTAACTCATCTAGGTGGCAGTTCACTCTCGTAATTGCCCGAGAGACTAGACTGGGTGGTAGTTTACTCCCATAATTGTTGGTTTGTGTCCAGATCACTCTAGACCACCACTATGGTGCATTGTATTCTCTTCCAGTGTGCATTGGTTGAGTTATACAGAGTATATCATGTGTAAATTATCATTCATTCATTTGGTTAATGAGAATTCTTCCATTCTTTCTCTCCTGCTTCTCTTTTCTTCTATTTTCTTTGCAACTGTGTATGTCAATTTCTGACAACGAGGCCATGTTAGGAACCCAAATACAAAATATACACTGAAATAAAGCGAGGAAAGAGGAAAAACCTCATGGGAAACCCCCCCCTCAAAGTACAATGTATGTAAAAAGAAGAACTTACAGTTGCTAGGCAACTGTGTCCTTCACTCCAAGATGACTGCGCAAAGAATGGAACTTTTGCTCGGTGAAGGTCTTGGTGAAGATGTCTACAGTTTGTTATGCTAAAGGAAATAACTCCAGGTCGATGATCCCCTCTTGTACTAAGTCCCAGATGTAGTGCATATGGATATTGATGTGATTTGTTCGTTTCCTCTGAACTAGATCTCTACAAAACTTCAAAGTGCTTTGGTTGTCACACTAGATGACGATCGACCAATGAAACTGAATGCCCAACTCAGTGAGAAAATGTTGTAGCCACATAGCCTGAATGGTTATGTTAACTACCTCTATGTACTCTTCCTTGGCTAAATATAGAGCAATAGCAACCTGCTTCTTTCTCGACCAACAGATAGGCCTGGAATCAAGACTGAGTGAGTTACCAGATGTGGAATGAGATCAATGTTATCTCCATCCCATTCATAATCAATGAATCCGATGAGTTCCAATGTAGAGTCTGCTGAATAGTGAATCCCAAAGGTGATGGTTCCCTATACGTATCAAAGGATATGCTTTCTAGCCTCCCAATGTATCTCATGCGCCTCCTACATGAACCCAGAGATTATGCCAACTGCATAGGAGAGGTCTAGTATGGAGTGGGTGAGATACAAGCTCCCCACTAGCTGTCTATACAGTGTGTTGTAAACCAATGGACTATCCCTGGCATCCTCAATTCTGACTCCTGATAGAAAAGGAGTCGGGGAAGACTTGCAGTTTTTCATGTGAAATCTCTCAAGGAGATCTCGTGCATACTTGGCCTGAGATAGTTTGATGCCTGATGTATCCTGACTGATATTGAGTCCAAGGAATAAATGTAGCAGAACCATGTCCATCATCAAGAACCTGTTATGTAGAATCCTCTTGACTACAACAATCACTGAAGTCGAGCAACTAGTGATCAACATACATAACTATGAGTAGAAATGAATCAGTCGTCTTGAGCATGTAAACATTTGGGGTTTGATTTACAACGTATAAATTTCTATGACAACAAGTACGAGTCCATCTTGGCATACCATGCCCTCAGAGACAGTTTGAGGCCATAAATAAATTTCTTCAGTCGACATACTAAAGATGAATCCTACATAAATCCCTAGGGTTGCTCCATATAGATCTCCTTAGAGAGATCATCGTGAAGAAATGCATTATTCACTTCCATCTGATGGACTTCCCATACCTTAGCTGCCGCAATGGCTAGTGCCAAACGTATGGAATCCATCTTCACTACTGGATCGAAGGTCTCATCATAGTCAATGCCATGCACCTATTGAAATCATTTGAAAACTAGCCTAGCTTTGTATCTGCTAATATGTCCATCCACTATGCTCTTGGTCCTATAGACCCATCTGCACCTAACAAGTTTCCTTCCTTAAGGAAGGGGAACCAGATCCAAAGTTTGGTTCTTGAGGAGGGAGTTGTACTCCTCCTACATGGAGGATTCCCAAAAGTTATTTCCAGCAGCATCGCCATAAGACTGTGGATCTAAAGACTGAACCAATACAATACGCATGGGTGGAAATGGTTTAGTGGTAGCGAGTGCAAGAGGAGGCTCCTAGAAATCAGATCGATGACTCCTAGTATTAGTTGGATCCCCAACAATATCCCCTGCATCGTGAAGAGTAGTCTTGGCCCACTTGGGCCTCTGCTCTGGCTTTGCATCTGCATCTGGATGCACTGACTCTGTATCTGGATCATCTGAATCCTTTGAATTTAAACTCTCATCTGAAGAAGAGTCGACATATGCATGCTCATCATCTTTGACAGGTTGAAGAAAAAAGTTGTTTTCATGCAGCTTCTAAGGTACATGCGAGACACTTTCCTCGAATTGGACACTTCACTCAATGATGAGCCGGTCCAAGGAAATATCAATAAGTATGTATCCCTTCAAACCGTTGGGGTATCCAACAAAGATACACTCTATGCTCTGTGGATCAAGTGCCTTCCTCTTCTGAGAGGGAATATTGGCCCATGCACGTGAACCAAAAATACGAAAGTGGGTGACTCCTGGTTTGAGGCTGCTCCAAGCCTCATAAGGGTATTATCCTTGACAGATTTATGGGGAGATCTGTTTTGGATTTAGGTTGCACAATTAAGTTCTTCGACCCATAATCTTTGTGTAAGTGACTTTCCATGTAGCATGCAAGATGCCATATCTTTTAGAGATCTATTTTTCCACTCAACAACTTCATTTTGCTGTGGAGTATAGGGAACCATGTGTTGCAAATGAATCCCTGCCTCTTGACAAAGATTCTGAATCTCATGGTTGACATACTCTCTCCTATTATCAGTTTGTAGAATTTTTATTTTCTTTCCTGAGTGTGTCTCAACAAGTGCTTTGAAATATTTGAGGTGTTGAAAGACCTCTTATTTTTTCCTGAGAAAGAAAATCCATGTGAAGCATGAGAAATCATCAACAAAAATGAGCACATAACTTGATTTGTTGATTGATGTATGCGGAAAAGGTCCCATGAGGTCACTATGGATCAGATCTAAAAGAGAGGAAGCTCTCTGAGTCTTTCCTTTGTTGAATTTCTCTTGAGGGTGTTTTCCAAGAAAACATACCTCAAAAATTCCTTTGGAGAAGTGGATGTCGGGTAGACCATCAACCATTCCATGCTTGCTAAGTTGTTGCATATATATGAATTTTAAATGAACAAACCTTTTGTGCCATATCCTACTACTTTCATCATCATGGATAAGCAGTAATGCAAAATTTGGTTCAATAAATTCAAAAAATGTGTAGATTTTAGATTGATGATTTACCTCATCGGTAGCAACCCTAGAATTGGTTTGCATGTCATAGATATCCACTACATCAGGTGTGAATATGACTCTCTTTTTGATTTCGTAATTAGTCATCTGATACATGGAGATAATATTGGCAAAAAGTTTGGGAGCATGCAACACATTCTTGAATCTTACGTTTGTGAGTTAAATCCTTCATTTGTTGGTGACCTCGACTAGAGAGTTGTCCCCCATTAGAATAGGATGACCTTTGCATGCATCCAATGAAGAATATACCTCTTTTTAGGAAGCCATGTGGTGTGATTCTCCTAAATCTATGATCCAAGCGTCGGGAGAGGAGTTGATGGCAATCAAAGCATGGCTAGAATTGCCTTTCTTGGGATTTTGTTCTTCTTGCTTCTTCTTCTTGGCACCCTCCGGGATGCGATATCCAAGGTTGTTTTTCTGAAGTATTTGGGTCATTAGATCTATCTGTTTTGACATACATGCAGATTATGGATGGAATCCTTTATGGTAGTAAGTGCATTTATCCCCTTTTCTTCCCTTTCCACCTTTGGATCTGGAGGCATCGTCGAAGGGTTTTGAGTACCACCCTTCCTTCTTTGGATTTGCATGTGCTTTCCTTTTGTCTTTATATTTAGATTTTTGATATTGATGATTGCTTCCATCTTGCACAGTAAGTGCACGTGTCTTTGGGCCTTTTATTTTTACCATGTTGATGAGCTTTCCCTGCTCTTGTGTCAGAGATTCGATAAATTCCTTAAGAGAAGGCATCTTCCAGGTAGATCTAGATGCAAATCTAATTTAATCAAATGTAGATAAAAAAACTAAGTATTCTGGACCAATTTTGGAGAGAATGGTGAGAACCATTTTTTTCTCCTCCTAGATTTATCAACTTCGCAAGCCTTGAGTTGCGACAACAAATCCTTATATTTGGTAAATAAATCTTGGAGATTGTCTAATATTTTTGGATCTAATGCAAGCAATTCCACCTCGAGCATGTGTCTCCTCATCTCATCATGTTTTCCCAAAATCCCTTCCATGGTGGTCCAGTATTCATTGGGGGTTTTATAGGAGGATATGTGAAAGAGAAGTTCAGGAGAAATGAGATTGCATATTGTTCCAAATGCTTCATCTTCTCCTTCCATGCAAATAAGTTGTAAGTTGTAAGAATGAAGTCTTTTGGAAATTCCATTTTTCTGTTGTCTTCAATCTTCGGTACTAACAAAATAATTTGGTGTGTCTTTTCACTAGTAGTCCGTCGGCTCTGATACCATGTAAATGTGTTGCACCTGCACAAAATATATCTAGCTAGGAATTGACATACATAGTTGCAAAGAAAATAGAAGAAAAGAGAAGCATTCGAGAAAGAATGGAAGAATTCTCATTAACCAAATGAATGAATGATGATTTACACATTATATACTTTGTATAACTCAACCAATGAACACTGGAGGACAAGAAAATGCACCATATTGGTGGTCTAGAGTGATATGGAAACACACCAACAGTTACGAGAGTAAACTACCACCTAGTCTAGTCTCTCAGGAAGTTACGGGAGTGAACTGCCACCTAGCTAAGTTAACTAGTCTATCAGTCTTCAGTTAACTGACTGAAACAAAGTGAAGTGAGGAGGATATCAAGGAATCATGAGTAATGCGCTAGTATGGTGATGATCCCAAGGAAAATAAGCATTATCTGGTGATGATCCCAATGCTGCATGGTGATAATACCAATGTGGCACCTAGAATCCACTCAACTGATCAAACTGAAGTGTGAACTGAAGATAATATTCTCCCTAGAGGAATATTATACCTAAAATATAGGAGACTGAATAATGACTAATAAACATAGGAAAAACCTTAGGAAAAGTAAATCTTAGGTGTGTGTGAAGTAACTCCAACACTACTGCGGTCTCAAGACCTAATCCACCTGAGTTGGAGTATTGTAGATTGCTTAGGTAGTTGTGTTGGTGGCCACTGTGAGCGTGTAGCTTAAAGTGGTTGATCAACCACCTCATTGGTATAGGATAATTAAGGGTCTACCGTTGTCGAAGAGAATTCTCTGTCACCTCCTTTGAAGCATCGAATCGATCAAATCAACAATTTCGTCTTGGATGGTCCCATCAAAATCATAGAGATAGAGACCACAAAAAATAATGCTTCTGTACCGAAGGTTACACACATATAGGATGTCGAAGCCGAAGGATTCATTTTTCCATTCAATCCTCCATTGATTGGATCCCATGATCTAGTTGTCTCGCAATTTCTCGTTTCCAGGTCAAACTTCACTAACAGTCACCCTCTTCGATGGGCTATCATGGACGACACTTCAGAAGTGTCTATGTCGGGATCTCCTGCAACCCCCACGTCGAAAATAATGTCAGAAGGAAACTTACCTCCTTTCATAGTGTGGTTCAATCCATGGTAGCCATGTTGATCAATGACTCTTTTCTATTGATAGTTAGGTCCAATCAACCTTCAATCATGTTTGGTGGATGATCATTTAGACCGCACGATATCATTTCCTCTTTTCCGGTCTAGTTAGGAGGGAAGACCATTTCCGTGGAAGTTGAAGTAGTCGATGATATGCTCGATTGTAACCTTTTGTTAGGAAGGAGTTGGACCTATGCCATGACAACTGTCATCTCATCTGTTTTTCAAGTTTTGTGCTTCCCTCATGAAGGGAAGATAGTAACGATAGACCAATTTTCATTCAACCACTTTAACTCCATGACAAATACGAGATCTAGCATATCGTTGATTGAAAACTCTCTGATGACAACTAAGAGAATTGGTGTTGGAATGTATCCTTTATTTATCGAAACTTTCAATTTCTTAGCACCATCTACCCTAGTCGGCTACAAAAAGTTAAACCCCTCGGTCCCCATTACACGGGTAGGTTCATTTAGAAATTTGTATTTTGAATATTTGTGGGTGTTACCCTCACTATTTGAATCAGTTGAAATTCTTGAACATGTCAAGATGGTCATGCCACTGTCTACAATAGAGATCGGTTATAAAGTCATCCAACAAGATACTACAATCTCTAATATGATTTCTTCGTGGACAAAAGAAGATGATCAGTCTCCAGAGCCCATTTGGGACCGAAATTTTATGACTTCATTTGATTACCTTGAAAATGTCTTGCCTTCTGACGAAGATATCTTTGAGGCAATGGCAAGGCTATATCAGCCTTGGGAGGAGCTACATTCTCCACCTTATTTCCTCCTAGAATTTGATACGGTTGAAAGTGATTATGGTAATTTTCTATCGTCTACTTGTACTGGAAATCCTTATGACACAAATGTTTTCATGGATGTAGATTTACCCTTAGATGAGGATCTTTTTGAAGCCATGACTATAGGTTGCATACCATGGGAAATAATGTATCGAAAATGTTGGTTTTTCCATAAGTTTGAGTGTTCACAGATTGACGAAGAAACAAGTCCTTGGCTTGACGAAATCCACATGAAGAGGTGCTACGATTGAGCCTTGCAGCTCAAGCATTTTCCATTTGTATTTATTGTTCATAGATGGTATTTTTGTTTTTTCCCTCATTTTTCTCTTAGTTTCTTATACTATTTTTTCATGATTGGCATATGCCTATGGAATTTTCGGTCCATGTTGGGTTTGATAATGACACAAGCTGTCACACTCGAAACCTTGATTCCGCCACATGGGTGATTTATTCACCCAAGGGCCAAGTGGTTGTGTCTGGAGGCACTTGTCTGGGGCCAACAACGAATAACATGGCTGAGTATAACATCGTGATCGAACTTCTAAGAGATGTTATTGTGCATGGTATCTCATGTTTAGAGGTTCATCTGGATTCCTAATTGCTGGTGTTGTAGTTAAATGATCACTACCATGTGCGCAATCCTACATTAATCCAACGTTTCCTGTGGGCACATCTTCTAGAATGACATTTTAATTATATTACTTATAATCATATTTCCAAAAACAAAAATTTTGTGTTTGATGCATACACTAACTATGTATTAGACTTGCATTTGTCACATATTTAAAATTAGAAACACAAATATAAATGTACATAAACACATTTCATATAAGTAACAAAGAAAAAAGAGATGTATATTTTATTTATATGTTCATAAATACAAAAATATGGATTTTTAAGTTACAAAAATGGGCCTCTATCCCTAAATGTTTATCTATAGGCCAGTACAAAAAGAGTCATAGGATATGTATGTCAAGGGACCCTTCTCCGCATATGTGTCTCTGTAACATACAATGGCGTTGGCCAAATGCCAAAATAACCATACCCATGTTCATGGTACACCGACTACTTGTTGTTGCATATGCTCTGGCAAGTCCTTGATTTGAACCATGGGAATATGATGTGTGAGGCGATCCATATTTCTTTGGACATTTTGTAAAGTGCGCTCCATATGTGCAGAATTTGCACTTGGATGGGCCTCAATGAAATCTCTATGTCAGTGACGTGGGTACCCCTCTAGCC